>VWZG01009607.1:132773-177980 GCA_013396735.1 Grallaria varia
CCCCCCCGCCTCAGAGCGCCCTCAGAGGGACCCGCCCGGCCCCGGCTGAAAGAACCGCGACACAGCCCTGAGAGTAACGGTAAACGTTTTATTGGCGTAACTGCGAGAGTTTTAAATGGAAACAAAACAGAACAAAAAAAAAAAAAAAAACCCCAAAGGAAATCAACACCCCCAAAACAACACAGCCAGTCAGAGTCANCAGAGTTAGAAGTTTACATGGGAGGGAAAAAAATCAAAATAAATCAATTAATTGTCTACCCAGCGGAGCTCCCCCCAGCCCAGCCCGGCCGCGGTGTGAAGACCTTCCCAGGGGGCGCACACAGCCCCTCCGGAGCGCCCGGCACAGCCCCCCGCCCGCTCCGCCCATCGCCGGCCCCGCACCCTGACCTGCGCCCGCAAGGCCTGAACAGGCGCTTTGGCCCCGCACCACCGGGCGTTTGGCAGAGTAGCGCGGGAGGAGCATCCCGGCGTCAGGCGGCAGCGGAGGGCGGAGGTGGCACCCCCGGTGAGCACTGCGGGCAGCAGAGCCGGCCCCAGAGCCCCTCACAGCACCAGCGCTGCCCCGACACAACCCTCAGCGAGCAGTGAGGTAGGTTAAAG
The DNA here is from genome assembly GCA_013396735.1 of Grallaria varia. NCBI lineage: Eukaryota > Metazoa > Chordata > Aves > Passeriformes > Formicariidae > Grallaria > Grallaria varia. The sequence continues at coordinate 133,374 of VWZG01009607.1, forward strand.
ACTCCCCGCACAGGGAAACTGAGGCACTGATTACACGGTGTGCAGGTGTCACACACGAAGTGGCAGTGCCAGAAACGTCTTCTCGTCCTTTTCTGACACTCGGGCACAACAGCTGCATGTCCTCTCAGTGGCACCAAGGATTGACCTTCTCAGTGAGATAAACACACGCAGCTTAGGAACACCCATTTAAGTCAAATTGACTTCACAGATGAAAAGGCAAATGCATAAGGATTCTTGCTTCATGAACTCTCCCAGAGCTCAGCCCAGCTGACACAGCTCCAGTGTTCCCACACCTGCCTTCAGCCTCACACCCACACACTGAGGTTCATTGGTAGGGGAAATGAGTGGACCAGGTTCAGTGACCTGAGCGGGGCAGCGCAGCACCGTGACAAGGGTACATGGGACAGCCACCCATGGGTTCCAGCCAAGGTTGGGCTGGTTTCTGACACAGCCACCCCTGGGCCCCTCCTGCACCTGCCAAGCTGCAGAGCACACCCAGATGCCGCTGGTGACAGTGCTGTAGCACTCTGGAGCAGGAATTCCAAACACTGCTCCCCGGGCTGCCTCGGCTGGTACCTCAGAACGGCACCGGGAATTTCAGTGCAGTACTTTCCTCTCCAGAGCACCCTCCAGCCAGAGGCCTAAAAGTACTTTAGGAAACACAAGCTAAGCCTCACAATGACCTCACAAATCCAAGTTAAACTGGCCCCATTTTACAGATGGGGAAACTGAGGCACAGTAAGGTTTAGTGACTGACCCAAAGTTAACACAGCTAGTCAGGAACAGAGTCTGTCTCTCCCAGTTTCTTCTCCTCACTCACAAGACCTTTCTTCCACAGATCAAAAGGAGCCCCTTCCCCAATTTACCCTGTCCTGATTTCAGGTGTCTAAAGAGGAGAAACAGAGGGCAAAGGTCTGAGCTCCTGTGATGCTCCCTGTAGCATCACATTAAGACTCACCCAAACATCCTGGAAGCTGGGCTTTGGGAGAAAGGCAGGTGCTTCAAATACAGCAGTTTACAGGTGACAATAAAAGCAAAAATCATACTTTTTAGGTGCCCAGAGGAGGGCAGGGAAAAAAAAAAGCTATTCACAGTTCACCTGCCTGTGCTAGGGAAAAAAAATACAACTCACATTCCCTTCCCCATAGATTCCAGCCCCTCCCAACCCGCAATAAAAGGAAATATTGAATGTTAGTTTGGCTTAACAAAGCATTGAGGTTATAGATGCAGTAAGCCAGCACAACTGGCACACTGCCTAGAACAGCACAGCTTGATATAAAAGTTGCTTTCTTAAAATCACTTCAAAACCAATTTCTGTATAAGAGGATTAAAAGTAAATTAGATATGAATTCAAAATCAGTGTAGAAATCTACAGTTCTTATCAAAGACAGGATACAGTATTCACTTTGATAGTAAAACTCCAAGTGTGTCACACACACCTGACCCATGGGACTTGTTATACCAGTAACAGTCAATATAAAAGGTTATTGCTGTAGCATCTCTCAGTAGAACATGTTTAACAAGAGCACAGAAAAGGGAAACACCAAGGGGCTGACAGGTCTCATTAACAAAGAGGAAGAAAGGATATAAATTTAGGAATTTTTTTTTCTCCTGGCTTCTTATCCCCTCCACTACTCCCCACTTTTATGACAGTTTCAGGCCCTGATAGATGGGAGAGTTTCAGGCCAGATAAACACACACACTTCACACTTGCTCATAACATGGATGGATGAAAAAGGCTGCTCTCTGCACCTGCATTTAAAGAAGGGATGATGCCTCTTTCTCTCCCAGGAGCAGCAGGCAAGGGGAGCAGATGCCCTGAGCATGGGATGTTCCCACAAGGAGCACACATCAGTGCTGAGGGATCCCACCTCCTGCTCCAGTGTGCTGAGAAAAGTCATCAAGAAAGGGCATAACAAACTAGGGGGAAAAAAACCCCACCCCACACAGTAACATCTTGATTCCTATTAAAAAAAAAAAAAAAAAAAAAGTGGTATTATCTCCTTACAGTGTAATGGAACTGGAGAGACCCTTGCAGGGTCTTGGCTGCCTGGTGCTGATGCTCTGGTCTCAGCAAGTCACACACATGGTGTGGCTCTGTCAGCAAAGACAGGGTGGCATTGAGGTCACAGAGTGCCCTCGCTGAGCTGTCGCTCACCCTGCACACGTGCAGGCAAAAGCCTGAGAAGGAGGTGTCAAAGCAGAGGGCTGTGTTGTCTGCAAGTGTCTTGATTTGCTCAGGGAGCTGACACAGGCTGAAACGTACTGGCAAAGACTCCTGCTGCCAGGAGGGGGCTGGGAAAGTCTCCCTGTTGGAGCCCTCGAGCTAAGCTCAGCTGTCAGTCACACACACAGACACACCGTACTGAGGGATCTTGGCCTCTCTCTACTGAGACACAGCAAGGGCGTTTCCAGTTTAATGGTCCGTCTCATCTCTGGATCTACTGCCTCTCCACCGCAGCAGAAAGCACTCCCCACCCCCCACCCCTCCTCCCCTGCCTGGTAAGGTTCCTAAATCACAGTAATGGTTCATAGAGACAGAACTGCCAAGGGGGTGGCAGAAAGATGCTTTAGCGCCCGTCAATGTGCCTCTAACAGAAGAGCTTGAGGAAGCAGTTCTGGCAGTAGGGCTTGTCGTTCTGCTCTTTGAAGGTTCCTTTGTTGAGCTGCTTGAGGCAGAAGGCACAGACAAAGTGTTCAGGGTGAAATTTCTTGCTCATGGCAGTGATGCAGCGTCCTGTGATGGGCTTCTGGCACCCGGAGCAGAGGGAGCCGCGGCGCTCATGGTAGTGCACCTCGCAGTAGGGCTGCCCGTCGTGCTCAAAGAAGCTGCCATTGATGAACGGGGTGAAACATTCCTGCAGGAGGACAAAGCAGAGGGGACAGGTTGTGTGAGAAGCTGGGGATGTGAGGAGGGGCAGCTTCACAGACTGTCTCTGCTCTGTGGCACAGCCCAGCTGGGGAACTGCTGCCTTTCAGCATCGTCCTGTTGTCCAGAGCCAAACTCTGTCCACCAAGAAGAGTTTCCAAGAAAACGCTGAGAGATGGACAGGTACAGGCACAAGCAGGGAATTTACCAGCTCCTTGCCCCAGCCAGCTTCACTTCTACAAAGAAAATACTATGGACGAGCTACCAGATGTGTCAGCCAGGAAAAAGGAGAACACTCCTTCCTCTGAGGTGGGAAACACTGTAGCACCTTTCCCTGTTTGGTTTTTTTTTCTCACTCCAGATTCCCCACAAGGGCAGGCAGAAGGAAGCACCAACAAAGGCTTTCATGCAGCAGAATCCTGATGAACATGGGTCTGGTTCCAGCAGAGAAAATGAGGCACAATTAATCTTCACAAGTGACCTCTCCACAATGACTGGCATTAGGCAGGTACACTCTGTGAAGGATTGCCCGACTTGAAACATCTGCATCAGTTACACAGGGATCACTGCTGGGAGAAACTGTTCTACAGTGCTAATGATTTTGAACAGATAAGGAGAAGAGGCCATGCCAGCCACATGCTAATTCTGTCCAGAGCTTCTCCTCCCCCTCGGTGTCAGGCAGCTGAGGACTCTACACTTCAGAACTTGCAATAGAAGCACCCACCACCCCCACCACACTGGGCAGACTCCCCTCCTTGTATGAATGGGAAAGTGAGGCAGCAGAGTGTGGGACAGAGTTGAGGACACTGCCAGATTTGCCAAATATATCAGCAGCAAGGCCTGAAGGAGAAGCCATGTTTTCAGAATCCTGGTTTTGCAGTCCTTTTCCCCAGGGAGGACACTGACTGTGACACATAGCTGGACCCCAGCAAACAGCTGGGTCCAGCAAACAGCAGGCAGAGCTGTTCAACACTCACAATATCAGGATGAATACAGTTTGCCTGCAGCGAGTCCAAGACTTTACTAATGCTGACAATTAGTTCAATAAACAGTCTCTTCTCTCAATCAGCAGGACAGCTGAAAAGTTTGCTCTGATTTAGCAAAAACAGGAAGAGAACCACATCTAGTGTCCTAGAAACATCCATGCTGGCCCCACTAATTCAGGCAATGTGGCAGCAGGGGGAAAGGAAGGCAGAAACGCTTGATAAAGTCTGAATCTCTGCACAAGAAGGCCCAGCCCGCCCCAGCCCCAAAGTCAGGCACAGCTTCTGCCCCCACTCTCTCTCTCTGCACACCACTGCAGAAGCCACAGACGGTCCCAACAGTACAGTCACAGTCTGCTCTGAGTATCACACCAGGAATCTGCAGCTTGTGGTTCTGGCTGCTTGATCTGGTTTCTGCCCTTCTTTCTCACTCTGGGAAACACTGGCTGATTGGGTTCATCTCTTGGGGCCTTTAAGAGTTAATATTTGCAATGCTCTCTGAAAGAGTGCCAAGCAATTAATCTGCAGTATTCCTGTTTATTATGCCTGTTGTATGGAGCCTGCCACTATTTCACTGACTTGCATGTTTGTCTGAACAAGGTCAGTCTCATTAGTTTACACTGTCAGATGGAGCATGGGAGGAAGATCCTCAAAATCTGATTGCTGAGGCAAGTGCTCCAAGAGAAGCTTAGCTTATAATTATTTAAAGGTCACAGAAAATGTCTCTGTTTATCTGTGAGTTGCTGCAGAAGCCCATAATTGCATCTGGGAACAGAAAGAGAAAGGCAACTCAAAAGTTCAATGTAAACAGGCAGCGGAACAAGAAGGTGTTTGCTTGCTGACATGTTTTTATCTTGTGGGACTGGCTGCCCTTCACTACCCCAGAGATGCTTTTTCCCTGATATGGGACCAGATGCCTGCAGGGTGGAAAAGAGAGGGGTCCTACAGAGGACGTTGGGTTTCTTACCCGACAGACAAAGCACTCGGGATGCCACAGGGTGTTCAAGGCAGAGATGTAGTTTTCCAGGATAGCCCGGGCACAGCCTCCACACTTGGGAGCAAACATATCAAAGTAGTCCTTGCGGCAATAGGCTTTGCCATCCTTCTCATGAAATCCTGCCAAAGGAGAGGAGAGGCAAAGGGATCAGCTCCCGATCCTCACCTGTGGCCACATAAACTGTGTGGGGTAACCCATGTGGGTGGGATTATCCTTCCCCCTGCTAACACACACACCAGGTTCCTTGTTCTGTTCCCTTCCCATCCCAGCACAGGCATACTCTTCCTCTCTGGGGACAAGAGAGGATTACTGGTAGCATCCTCCCACCATGAACAGCTACAGCCCTTCGAACTCCAGCAGCTCCCCTGTCCCCTCAGGCTGACCCCAGTGGCAGCTCTGCCTTACACCCTTGTCTGCAGTTTAGGGTTGAGATTGTTTTCCTTTTGCATAAACCAACAATACCTTCAGGTCCAAAGAAAGCTCCACACTGGGCACAGAAAAAGTGTTCAGGGTGCCATGTCCTGTCCAGAGCCGTCACCACTTTCTGTTCAGGAGAAGACACAAAGTGCAAGCCATGTAAATGATGGTTTCAGATGGAAGGTGACTAAGGGGGGGCCGGAGGGAGGGGAGAACACATTAATGTTGGTGCTGACAAGAGCAAGCATTAAAATACTGTCCTTTAGAGAGCTGAGTCAATTCGCCCCTGCCTCTGGCTTGTTCAGGCTTTCCCCACAGCACACTTTTTTTACCCTAAAAGGATCTTAGGCACTGCCTCCTCCCTTTCACAGGGCCCCGTGCAGCCCTGAGGACTAGCACTGGTGCCTGTTACCACAGGCTACCAACACACAAATGCTGCAGAATCATTACCAGAATGATGGAGCAATGTGGGGTTCTGAAGGAACTTGAAGAAAGGTGAGAGGGATTAACTCCTCTCCTTAGTGTAAGAATGTGACTGGGCTGAGTTGTTTCCCTTTCAAAGAAAGGACAAAGGAAACACACAAATCCCAAAGCGAAAGCTCTCACCCACAACACACGAGTGGAGTTTTTAACACCCAGGCCTGCAGCACCTTGCCAGCACCCTGAATCCCCCACGGAACTCACATCAAGGATCGGCCCATTGCAGTAATAGCAGCGAGGGGAGAAGAGGTTGTGATAGTCCTTCTCGCAGTAGGGCTGCCCATCCCGCTCAAAGAAGTTCCGCGACCCAATCTCCTCCTGGCAGTGGGTGCAGACGAAGTGCTCAGGGTGCCAGGTTTTCCCCATGGCTGTAACTACCTGTTGGGAAGACAAACTATGAAGAACAACTCTATCTCCTTCTCCCTTAGACCACATGACAAGATACCAGCTGGAGATAAGTAAGAATGGCAAGTTCTACTACTCAAGTGAGCCCTGGACTGGGGTAGCATGAAAACTGAATTACCTATCATCTCAGGAGAGGGCAGTCCCTCAAGGGCAGGGTAGAGGTCACTGGAGGAGCTTACAGCGTACCTAGCCAGTGGATAAATAGAGTACTTCAGTTTCTCCAGCATCTCCAGTCTCTTCAGCCTCACGAAACAGCCCTCCCCGTTACTCCCAGCTGCAGCAGCCCAAGGTTCAGCAATGAGACAGCACCTTCCACTCACCTGCCCAGCAATAGGCTTCTTGCAGGCTCCGCAGACACCCTTGGCAACTGTAGCTACACCCAGTTTGTTCAGGTCTGACTGGAGACTTCCCAGCATGGTGTCCAGCTGACTGCCAGGCTTGGAGGCTGTGGATGGAGGGGAGCTGCTCCCAGCTTTCCCCTGTGCCATGAACTGCAGGGAAGAGAAAACGAAAGGCTGTGAGTGCGGCTGTTCTTACCAGATATATGCCTGCTGTTGCTGCCAGTGGCTCCTCTGCTGAGACAGACAGGTTTCTAGGAGCCAGCTACACTCCCTGAGGAAGCCAGTGAGAGCCAGGCTCTAGTACACACATGTATTCTGTCCATGCAGAGACCCTGGGATGGGTAACAACAGAGCTGTGCACTGAGGATTTGATTTTCCTTCACTGTACATACAGCAGAAGTCAGCAGCACATCCCAGGCAGTCAGTACAGCGCCCTCTAAGCCTCTGCCAAAAATCTCCCTTTACCTCATCAGTTCCTGGCCAGCTGACAAGGCAGACGCCATCCAGAGGGCCCCTTCCCCTTGACCTCTCTCCATTCCTATGCTGTTGCTCTCAGTTCTGTCTCCTCTCTGATAGAGATACTCTCACTTTCCTCTTCTCACCTCCCTTTCAGTTAGAGAATCTTCTCGCTTTGCACCACCCTCTGCATGTCTGTTTGCCAAGTCCCCCTGGCCTCTCAGGTGGCTCTCATCCTATGCCTGAGCTAAGCAAGTGGAAGCAGGAAGGAAATAACTCCCTTCCAGTTGCCTCCTGTTTACCTACAGGGAGGGCAGTGCACCCCCAGCAGACAGGGCTGCCACGTCTATTGTCAGACCTGGAAATGCAGGGAGGGGGGGAAGGGGATTCAGTATTTGTCTCAGAGGCCTTTTCTAAAACTCACACCACCACAGCACAAAAGGCTTGGAAAGGCTTCCCAGAGGAGGGTGACATGTTTTACTGAGGTTCACAACTTAAAAACAAAGCATATGTTCTCTTTGACCACCACAGCCCCCTTTGCAGACAAACCACAATAAGGAAACAGATTATTTTAGCTGACCTTGCACTGCCACTGCTACTGTCAGGTTTAGGGAAACCCAAAGAAGTCCCTCCTTGAGATGCTGGTCTAGAGCACGTTTTCTTTTACCAACAGAATAGATTAAAATAGACATAAAATCTACACTTTGAACGGCTCACCAGTGTGCAGCCAGCACAGCTAGAGGAGCAGAGACATGCTGAAAAGCTCAGAGGTTTGGCAGAACGTGCCCTTCCAGCCACAGGAGGACCTCTATTCCCTGCCCTGCAGCTGCTTGTCCTTGCAGCTGACTAGTTTACTCAATGAGAAATCCTGGTTTCAGCTCGTTTGTATAAAAATTCTCATGACATACATAAATTCAGCTTTTCTTACACACACTCCTCAGCATTGCCTCACATGATTCCCAACGGAGCCCAACACACAGCTTTTCCCCTCCTCTCTCCTCCCAGCCATCCCATAACTTGCAACTTCTCCCAGTCCAGCAGCACAGAGCAGCCCCATCACACCCCAGTGTCCTGAGCCTAAAACAAACCCTCCACCACACAGCAGACATTTGCTGCCAAACTGTTACAGTGACTGTCTCCAAAGCACATCACTGCAAGGAGACAACAGGCCTTTGGAGACAAAGACCATCCAGAGCCTCAGGATAAAGCCAGGGCTTCCTGCACATCACAGCAGGACTGCACTGTGTTGAGAGGATCTCTGAACAGGGGCCTGTGGCCACCAGGCAGGGCAGGAATACATGCCACACACAGGTGATAAATTCCATCCAAAGAGAAAGGAGATGAGATGAATTCAACATGGAGCAACAAAGCACTTCACCCTCGCCTGTAGGGACCACACGCTCTGCCAGCCACAGCTGAGCCCACTGCAGGCACAACCACCTGCACACACCTCAGTTTCTACCTGGCCTGGTGACCCAGCCTCCCTGACAGCACACAGAGGAGCCTCCGCCTAAAGGAGGTTTGTCTCCACCTCCTGCATAAAATGCCTGCAGCTTACAGGGGACACTCAGCACAGCACCCACATAAATTTATCATGCAAAGGCCCTTCCAATTTCCACCTTCCCCCAAGATCCGCCATCACTCAGGTTCAATGAGGAGCTCTGGGAGCAGCAAACCATGCACTACAGGGCACTGGGAGCTCCAGCACACACTGAACAGAAGAACACACCATGCTGAGGGAACAAAAGGAGGTCCTGCCTTGTCAGGCGCAGGGGGGCCCAGGGGTGCAGGAGCAGCCAGCAGATTGGCACTGGGGATGAGGGGAGGAGCAGAAGTCACCTGGAATGCACAACAGTTCAAGATGCAGAAGGGTTTGCTTGCTTGCTGCTTGAGAGCTGCCTGTACACTAACACTGCACTGCTTATACACATTAAGACCCCCCACCACTGTAGAGCTACAGCCCTTCCCTGACAGGAGATGCAGAACACAGGTCTTGATTATACCATGTCCTCCCCAGATCCACTCGCACAGACACTTGTCTCAACAGGCAAACACAGGAAGGACTGTTGATCTGCTCCTTCCCGCATGGAGATTGTGCCATCTTTTACTCCCCCACTTCAAGAGGTATTATAACAGGGAGAGCTGCAGTTGTGTTTCAGAGTTATCTTCTTAATCTCAGATGGAAAGAGAGTCCCTGCTGTACAAAGTGACTGTCAGGACAGACATGACTCACACAGCCCAGCAGCTACTGCACAGACATGTGCTTTGCAATGCTACAGCTGGGATTAGATATTGTCCACGATTGTCCATCTCCTATCCAGCTGTTCACACCAGCCCTTACCTGAACACTGTATCTACTGAGCTGTCAAGTTAAAGCAGTAGTTGGGTTGGAAAACACTGCTAAAAACACAAACCAGAGAAGAGAAGCCAGCCTGCATTTCTGGAAAGAAAGCTTCCTCTTCAGTCTGACAGCCAACAGAAACAACTGTCTTGGTGGTCTGGGTCCAGGTCTGGGGAGAACAGGAATGCCTGGGATCCTCAGAAGGAGGGGTGCCCACAACAGAAACCTCATGATAATCATCATCATAAGTTTCCCACTGGAAGACAGGCTGGGGAGCCAAGCTGAAGGAAGAGGAAGAGACTGGACTAGGAGCTGGGGTAGATGGCACATGGGAAGGCTGAGGTGGAAGTGGGAGGAGAGGTCCAGGGCCAGAGACAGGACAGGAAGCAGAGTTAGCAGGGACTGTCGTTGCAGTTTCTTTGGAAGGCTGGAGCTGGGAGAAGGCTGAGACAGGCACTGTCCTCCTTGGGAGGAGTGGGGATTCTGGAGGAAAAACCACCTAGAAAGACATGGAGGAAGAAGAAAGGTGAATAAATCCAAAGAGGAACCAAAAAGCACTTCCTGCAACAGGAAGGCTGGCTGTTACCAGTATGTAAGGGGGAAAAGCAGCAAGAAAGAAAAGAGGAGTAGAAAATGTGCTGCTCTGTGTAGCTCAAGGAAGAGCATCATCTTACCCCCAGAACGTCCTGCACAGGTACAGCACTGGGCAAAACAAAGCCCCCCCCTACCACAGGCTTCCCAAGGTGGTTTTAAAAATAGTCCCCACATGGACATTCGACATGTGATAGCAGCAGACTGCATAAACAGACTATCACCAGCTCCCTCAGGTCCCACTCTAATTCTTAAACATCCAGAACTAGAATCGCATGCTGTTTTCCTTCTCAGGGCAGAGAAGGATGAATAGAAAGAGTTGGTCCCTAATTTCGTGTTGCTTAGGACACTTGGAAACTTAACCTACACCTCCACACAATGCTCTCTGGACAGAGGGACATGCTGGGATTTCCCAGCACACGTCCCTGCTTTCTACCTTCTCTACTTGCTGTCCACCACTCTGCTCTTCCCCCTGGGGCCTGGCAGTGACAATGACCCCCTCTGTCAGCCAGGCATCCTGGCTTTGCCATTCCTCCTGTTCCTGCTCAGCGATGCCCAGTCTGTCCTGCAGCTCTTCAATCAAGCGATCCTGGGACTCAGTCTTGTGGAATATGGCAGGACCTAGTTTACGCCTTGGAGAGAGGTCCCGAGACATTGGATGCACATTCGCAGTCTCTTTTGTCCTCTTGATTAAAGATTTAATCTAAAGGATAAAGGTGACAGTATCAGCAGAGAAGAGCAATGTCACAGCAAGGCTCAAGATGCAACAGCACAAACTCAAAGACATTAGTGACAATTGTGAGCAGGAAGAGTGATGACATTTACTCCACAATGCCAAAATTCCTCTTGGCACAGTCCAGAACAGTGACTCAGTGCAAGGAAAAACCCCGTAAGGATAATCACAGCAGCCAAAAATAACTGTCTAGAAAAGGAAGGGAAAGATTAACCAGAGGGAAGCCAAGATAGGAGGTGCAGCACGACCACTGCACTGAGCACTACAGAAACCTCAGCACCTCAAGGGCACAGAGCAGGCTTTTTGTGTTTGCCCTTGACAGGCACAAGGCTCCTGGTGCACAGAGTGTACTTCCAGCAAGAGAAGGAACACCAGCAGCTCCAGTAATGAGACCTAAAAAGGCAAGCAGAGCAGAGGAGCTGCCACCCCAACCAGAAACATCCTCCAGTGCCATGAAACAGCCCTTTCAACTTTTCAGAAGTCTGTGAGGATTGGGCCTTACCCCTTACTAGGCAATAAAAGCTCATTTCATGAGGAAACCCCTACAAACTGCCATGTTCTGTGCTGCTGAGTGACATGCAGGAGAGACCACAAGACAAAGCCAAGGGTTCCAAAGCTCCGTGCCATGCAGCAGCAGTGCCCCTGCTCAGAGCTCCATGCTGTTAGTGGGGGTGAGCCCGGGCACACTCGCTCCACACACACACAGGGTTAGTGTGCTGGCAGAACAGTCCTAGCTGGGACTCGTCCTACTCCTACGTTCACTCAGTGCCTGCCTGGCCTGATGCAGAAATCCTCTCAATGGGTGGTTTGGAGACACATGGCAGATCCAATTCAGCTTTCGAAAACTTTTCAGGAGATTCCGGAGCAACTGCAGAGCTTCTGAACTGCTCATTTTCCTGGTCTCCTCTGGCTTTGTTCATGTTAGCAGTACCTGCCTTCCTAGGAGTTCTCTCCCTGCCCTGTCTCTTCTTGCCCAGATCAGGACAGTCATCTACCTTGGTTTCATGTGGCACTTTAGCTTTCACCTTCTGTCCTTGCCCCACTACAAAGCCCAACTGGTTTTTAGTGTCTGGGAAGACATCCCTCCGATCCAGGGCAACAACGGAAGACTCATAAACAGCATCCAAATTGCTGTCATTCTTTGCACATATCTCTGGTACATGTGCAGGCAGCTCCAGGGCCCACAGCTCATCTAAAGCTGTTTCCATACTTCTGCCCTGGGAGGAAAGGACTGAGCTGGCCCTGAAGGTTCCCTCCTGATCTAGCTCTTTTGGTCCCTGCCCCTTCCCCTGACCACTTAAAGCATTTGAAATGGGTGCACTTGAGATTTTGGGGTCAGTTCTCTGCTCCTTCTCAGTCTCTTTTGCCAAATCATACCCCAGGCCTTGTGCCTCCACATCAGCAGGTTTACAGAGACCCTCCACATTGGAAGCCGGCACAGCCTGGGGATTGTTTCTAGAAAAGTCAGGCTTTCTGCTCAGCTGAGCCAAGCTTGCAGGATTCACCTGCTCCCCCCAAGCAGGATAACCAGAAGATCTCCGTGGTGGGGGCACAGGGACTGTTTGTGTCAAATGGGGCAGAGGTGGAGGGGCAGCAGGACACCCTGGAACAGGCAGAGCTGCGATGTCACTGCCTCGCTCAGCACAGAGTTCTGCCAAGGGGGCACATGTTGGCACTGCCCAGTCCCCACTGTGAGGTGCAGAAGGGAGTTTGGAGTGGGGCAGCACTGCTAAACTGTGAGGAGTGTTGCTGGAGTCTGCATTTGCTGAGCTGGGAACCAGTTCTAGGGAGGGTTCAGAAATCAGAGACATAGTCTGCAAAAAGGAGACAGAAGGAATAAGGAGAGAAAGAGATAAAGATAGAGGTAAGAAGAAGGGGAAAAAAGCAAATAATTATGCATTATAACAATCAACTTCCAAATCAAAAAGCCATGTTGATCCAAAGCCTTACTCCCATGAGTAAGGAGAGAGAGACATCAAAGAACAGAACCAGCATGACATTGTATTGATCTTCACATGAGTTCTGCAGCCACCAAGATCCTTGTCCTGTGCCTCCTGAGTGACAGCTCACGTGCTCACCTGCACCTGTGACGGGGGCATGTCACAGCCACTGGGAAGCCAGACACAAACCCAGGAATGTCTAGACTGTAAAGGTCACTTTTGTAACTTACTAACAGTCAGACATGTAAATTTTATATTTCAAAGATGAAAAAATGTGATCAATGAACAGAACAAAGCATGACATTTTCTTCTTGATACAGTAATAAAATGCTCCAGTTGGCTGAGTTCATGGTAGTGAAAACAAAGCTTCAGGGCATTCACAGCAAGAGCAGATGACATGGGCTTTGTTCTATTCACATCACTAATCTCACCTTGGACGTGGCACGCACTGAATCTATGAGTCTGTCAGTCACTCCATGCCCTTGTAAGCTTTGCTTAGGTGGCAGATTAACATCTTTCCCTTAGGCCAAAGTCTCCACATTGACATTTTAATAAAATCAGTATTCATTTTGATCCAAAATACACACTAAGAAGAGCAACTAATGCAGATGGTTTGGTTCTTCTTGACCTACAGGGTCTTTTGAAAACAAAAGATCATGGGACCCTCTTTCCCCATTGCCAGTGGTTCCTGGCTAAACTCTAGGAAACAAACTGGTATTACCCCTTCTCCTTAAACAGGGGAAATCAGAACAGTGGCTTGGACAAGCTCACACAGCAAGTCAACCTAAGACCAATGCTGAGTCCACTAAGTTTTAAAAATTACTTCAAAAAGGACTTCGAAATCCAAGGCTATCAAGACCCACTCTGATTCCTAGTCATATTTTCCAAAGAAGCCTCAAGCAGTCAGATCCTCATGCTGTAAGGTAGCAGGGCACACAACTTCCCAAGCCCCATGTATGGTACCTCAGCCTCTAGTGACCTGAGATGCTTATCATCAAAAAAAGGATAAAATTAACCAGAACATGCACAAAACCTGTCGGTAGATGGAAGAGTCATAATCCAGAGCTGACCTAGGGTGCTACCATCCTGAGGGGCCAGGAGCTGACACACACACACATGTTAGCAAAGCCACAACAGCACTGCTCAGAAAGGGAAGAGCAACAGGAGACCAAAATTCCTTACAGATTGCTCTTCTCCTGGGGTAGCACAGCAAGGCCCACAGTCACAGCAGAGAGGAAAAGGACTAATAAGTACATTCAGTAAAAAAGAGGTAATGTCCCAATATTGTCCTCTCCCTGTATTCTGCCTAAGCTGGATGCACCTGTAAAAGCAACCTGGTTTGATGATGTGGTTCACAGCTTCCAGACTTCCTAATGAAGTCAGTAATTTTCAAGGCAGGACTAACATTTCACTCAAAAGTCAGTATTTCCAACATATTAAAACCATACTAGTTCCAAAATAAAGAGAATGGGTGAGCACCCAACAGTAACAGAACAGTTGACCACCAGCACCCAGCTATGCAGCAAGCAGGCATCACATTACACAGAAATGGCAGAGGGTGAACAAACAAGTGCATTAAGTAATCTCAGTGCCTGCTGACCAATGAGCTAGATAACCAAAATCAAATGGACTCTGTGGGCAATGAGAACGAGCAACTCATTAAAGTGAGCAAAAGATGATAAAAGTGTGATGTATCAGCCTGTAACTGCACCTTTGAGTCTGGACTAGCAGGGAAATCAGGCACCAGTGCCCTCCACTCCTCCCAATCCCATCTACTGCAACTGCCAGTACCAACTACAAAATTACACACCACACTTAGGGTTTTTGTCCTATTTCCTGCTATGACACACTGGTACTTGAACAGCAGCCTTTCATCTTTCACCTTTGCAAAAACTCCACTTCTCTCCCTTATATTCTAACACTGGCACAGACCAGAATACAGTTTTACAGACAAGCTAATGCCACTAGCTGGCACAAACAGAGCAGGTATAACCAAAGAAAAAGGACTGAATGGGAAATGAAGCAACCTGGAGGGCAGGAAAAAGGGAAAATAACTTAAAAACAGTTAATGACATCATTAACAAAACAAAAATGATCACAGAAATCATGTTATCTGTGCTCCAGGAAGAATGTTTAGACACAGATGATCTCAATGCCTCACAAAAATACTACTGCTGTTTGTATAGCCTAAATCTTAAATTCTTGCTGCATTTTCAGTTTACTCTCAGAGGTCAACCAGAAACTAAGCCAGGGAAACAGGCAGTATTACAGAAAGCAGCTTGTCTCTGTCACACAGGTTTTACTGGAGATTCAAGACTGCAAAATATTGGAACACCCACACTTAAAATGTCCCCTCCTTGTATCTTGCCAGGAAAACCTGTGCTGGGCAAGGTCATCCTCGGGTGTCAAGAGCTCACCTGGGAGCAAAGGCTGGTGGCAGCAGCCACACCCTGAGCTTGTTTCCTGAGCCCTGATAAAAGCAGCAGGGGCACAAGGCCACTGTGCTCAGCTCCCACAGCACAGGGAAGGAGCAGGCAGGGAATGCCAGCAGCACAAGTGTGAATTCTCTCCAGCTTCACAACACTGCACTGCTTCAACCAGGCTAAACAGATGTGTGTGGATATCCTACACTACACCCCAGGACCTAATACGGAGAAAAAAGGCTACACTGGGGTGTCAATATTTGCAATTGACTGAACACACACTACACTGAGCCTAGAGAAAACAGTGAGTAACTCCCAGGTTCTCACAAAATTAAGTGCATGTACCAGAAATGGCAGGCTGAGCTCCATTCTAGCAAGAACAAGGCAAGCCAAGCCCCTCAGAGTGTGCGTTCACTGCTGGGTTCTCAACTCACACACTCAGTCACAACTCTGCAAACAGCAAAGCTCTCACTGAGTGTCCTCTCAACCTATCCTCACAAAACATCTCAGCTCTGGCTGCCCCACCTAAAGTCATCTAAGAGGGGATGGGGCTCAACATAGAGAAGAAACACCAAGTATTGGCAGAATCTTCCATACGATAATAAAACAAAGTCAGGGACTTTCTTAGGATCAGAAAGCAGACTTATATGTGTATGTAAGAAAGGCAAACCTAACAAGGAGAATATCTTGTATATTTGCTTTCTCCACCCCTCTTGGAACAAATTCAAGTCAATAGTTCAGTAAGGCTGTAAGCAAAGCAACTGAAAGTAGAAAGTGAGATAATATTTTTCATTTTGCTATGATTATGGGTAAATGAAGTCTCATGAAAATAACCTCCATAGTTAATCATCTAGTGCAGGAATGATAGCATACCTATATGAATGAAGAACAAGTTATCCAAGTGCATATGCCAAGTGCTTCTTGTACCAAGAGGACCATGGGCAAATTACTCCTGGGATTAGGCTATTATGGGATTTTTAAGTGCTACTTGTAACTGAAATAGCAGTTCTTTTCTAATACAATAGTTTAATTTCCAAACAAGATTCTGAATAGTATTTGCCGTCCTCTGTCCTCACAAAAGACTCAAACTTTAATCTCATTTTAAAGTGAATGAGAGGTTTTGTCTTAAGATAAAACCTTTGAAATCTCCAGCTGTCTGATGCAAGGGCTGCAATGCTCACACCACATGCCTGGAAAATCCTTCTCAGGGAAAGCATGTCAGGGTAAACACACTCCACAGAGGAGGGTCATCCCACAGAACAGAGGGGCCTGTTCTCTGTCAGTAAGCAGAGTGGTGTCCCATGCCCCCTCCTTCTCATTAAGTTTTAGCACAGCAAAATAATTCACTCTGTACTGAGCAGTAACAAAGCTCGTTATATCTGGCAAACAGACAAACTGCAGAACTGAAGCAAAAACAGATCCCAGAACTGCCTTACCCTGCCAGTGATGAGAATTTATAGCAGTCAAGAACATCTACAGCAGCACTCAGAAAGCACAAATACACCACAGGAAGTTCTCAGAGCAAGTGGGAGAGGTAAAGAGGGCATTCTGGAGACCAAACAAGGTCAGCAGACGTGGCTAACGGGCAAGAGAGACTGGGGGTGGGGAGGGACAAGATGAAGTAATTAAATTGCCCTGACAGGGTACCTTAAAGTCAGAGAGAGATGCCATCAGCTCATCCAGTTCTCGTGTAGCTGAAGAAGCAGATATGCGGGTCTGCTGCTGGCTGGCCGTGACCCTCTGGGGGCTGCTCACCTCACCCTGGCTCACAGTGATCGCTGGCCTGGCGAGGGGAAAAAGGTAAAATAAAGTAAAAAAGAGTGTGTTTAAGCCTGGGAGGGCACTCCTGGACTGAAAGTCCCACTGCTCCCACAGGCAAGCAGAGAATGAGGAGTTTCCTCAGCACAGCCCACTCTGGCCAGCCCTCCCCCAGGCCCAGCTTCCCCAACATGCAGACTCTGCCTCTCTGCCCAGGTGTGCACACACACACCAGGCCCTGCCTCTCTGCCCAGGTGTGCACACACACACACACACCCCAGGCCCCGCCCCTCTGCCCAGGTGCACACACACACACACCAGGCCCTGCCCCTCTTCCCAGGTGTGCGCACACACACCAGGCCCTACCTCTCTGCCCAGGCGTGCACACACACACCACGCCCCGCCCCTCTGCCCAGGTGTGCACACACACACACACACCAGGCCCTGCCCCGCTTCCCAGGTGTGCACACACACACACATCGCCCACTAAGAAACAGATGATNCCTGCCCCTCTGCCCAGGTGTGCACACACACACACACCAGGCCCTGCCCCTCTGCCCAGGTGTGCACACACACACACACACCAGGCCCTGCCCCTCTGCCCAGGTGTGCACACACACACACATCGCCCACTAAGAAACAGATGATGACCAAACCCTCATTTTGTCGGACAGTGGGTATTTGTGGTCAGCTGAATTTGAACAATCCATCTCTCACGCATGACTGTGCATTTTTTTCATCCAGGAATAGGTAACAGAACTCCAGCATCGTCAGGTGCCCACTTGATTTCTGACCCTTCAGACAAAGCACACCTTCCACCCATTGCTCTCCTGCAGCAGCTGCCCCTACGCTGCAGTCACCATTCCCACAGGAGCCTGTCCCACCTCATCCCAGCCTCCAACCAACCAAACATGACTCACACTGGACTTGGCACGGAGCTCTCCAGCTCGTCCAGCAGGCTCTCCACGCTGGGCCGCACATCTTCGATCCCACGGGCACCGTTCCGCTTTGGCTTTTCTTTTGTCAGGGGTGCAGCCTTCGCTCCCCCAGAGCTGCTGTTCTCTGGGACAACGTAGTGAGGTCCAGCCACGCTGGGCAGGGATGGGCTTCTGCCACCTTCATCTGAAGAAACAGGAGCACAAAAGAGCCCTTCAGAGCCCCAGTTCCATACACACCTGCTAACTGCAGGTAGGAACAGCAAAGTGTCCAGAAATCTTGTGGAACATCTATCTTTGAGGATATTAAGAACAGTGCAAGGGCCTGAGCAACCTGATCTAACTTTGAAACTTTAGTCAGAGCCAGTTTTGAAGTGGGCCTTGCTTTGAGCAGTGCCACACCCATATTAAACAAAGCTTTGGTCAAGGGCTGGAGGAAAAAGCAGGTTACTATCCTGAGAATAAAACTATGCACTCATACCAAATGTCTTGCTATTCCATACCTGCTGGGAAGCCACTGGCAGGAGTATGTTGAACAGCATTCAGTTCCAGAAGGAGTCTGTCCAGTTCTGAGAGGTTGCTGCCCAGAGAGGAGCTGGTCATTGTTGGAGATGGTTCCGCAGACTTCTGCTTGTTTGGAAAACTAAAGATAAAGGGAAGTGTGAAACTTCTGCGCCAAGATACAGCAGAAGGATGGAGAGAAACTCGTATTATACAGTCCCAGTTTACACATGTACTGTGCTCTTTTCAAGCTTATGCTTTTAGCTCTGGGGGAAGTAAGACATGTGCTTTGTGACACAGCCACTGCTTAGTCACATCTCCAGTTGTCAGTTACAAAGAAATAGCATTGATGGACAGGGCCACTGACTTTAGGACTATGAGCTGCCAAGCAGTGCAGGAAAGAGTTAACTGCCTGTGGATCCAAAATGCACAGAACAGCAGCAGAACCATTAGCTCACATACAGGAAAATGACTTGTTTCTGCTGACACCACACCAAGCACTAAAACCCTCCTCCCTGAAGCGAGGGAATGCAGGGCTAGCACAGACTGGAGTGAGAGGCAAAGTACAAACCTCATGCTATCAGCAAAAACTCAGAAGCAATCAGATATGCACTAGCCTCTTGCAACACTCAAGGTCTCTCTTCAAGTGCTCAAAGCCTTAATTTGGGGAGCTCTAATCAACTTGTAAGGAAGCAATCTGATGTATTTTTCTACTGTGCTAAATACACAAGCATGTATAAAACACTGGCTGTAATTACAGCTTTTATGGGTGGTATCATTTACTATGCAGAACTGCAAATTTTTTCAAAGCAAAACAGCACCAATGTAATGGTTTTTATCGTAATTACACTGTAGTAACAGTCAATGGCAGGGAAATTTTTTTTTCTACTAGTTTTACACATGAAGGAATAACTTCTAATGCTCTAGAGATTCTTATTTAATCAAAAAGATACTTTCCAAATCCAAAATAGGAACTTCTTCCTTATGCTCAGAAAGTTAATATCTAACAGGTTTAAGAACTCTGACACCTGCAACACCAGTGAGAATTATGAATTCCTTAAGGGCACTTATTACCCTTCTCTTCAGACTGCAAAATAAGAAATCCATAGCTGCAATCTGAGGAGAACATACTTCATCCCAAACCAGCACACCAGCTACAACTGACACCAGAACCAAGCCATGCCAGACCCTTGTACAGGAGGGCTTATGGCTGTAATTACCTCCATTTTGCACTAATTGCATGCAGTCATCTGAAAAAAATTACAATTACTGCCTCCAATGGGCCATCCCTGGCTAGGCCTGCCTCTATCCAAAATTAGTTCTGGTTGGAAGTAACTTCCTGCTCAGCAGAAAGAGCTGGCACGGTTAGAACATGGCACCAAAGAAACACCAGTCTCCACACTGCAAAAAGGTGCCCAGGATGAAGTTCTGACGGCCTCTTCCTCACTCACCCCCATGTCAGCAGGAAGGTCTGTCCCGCTGTGTGGGCTGCTCCTCCAAGCCCTCAGAGTAAGAGCAGCTGCCTTTGATAGGTAACTAGTTTATACTCATAATCACCTACTGAGATGGAGACTGTAAGAAGTTCAAATTTACCTGAAAACTGAAGTCACTGCACATCCTGCCAGGCCACAGGCACTGAGTTCCCTGGGATAACTGACCCAAAGGCCAGCCACCTCCTACAGAACTTTTGTGCTGCTTAACAGGAGGAGGGATTTGTCACTTGTGTCTGGATCATATCCTTCACAACACAATCCAGATCCTGCCCTGTCTGATGGATCCTTAACCTCCTGCAGCTGAGCAAGCCAAAGGGCCAGGTCAACATTGGAAGTGAGCATGAAAGTTAAGGTGGCATCTTACAAAAGAGGTAATCAGAACTGACACGAGGCAATGTAACACACACAGGGAGCAGTGCTTTTTGCCACTTATAGAAGGCAGCTTGAGCCACAGCAGGCTCAAGTTGTGAGTCAGGCTAATCTCTGAACAGGGACAAGATACCTGTAGACGTGTTCCTCTTCGCTGGCACGGGGAGAAGGAGAACTGAGCCCGTCTTTAGGAACTGAGGCACTGGAGCTTTTGGCACTAGAGCTGTATATAGGAGACTGGGACTGAGGCTGTGGAAAAGAGATCTGCATTGGAAACGAGAATACAAAGCAAATATATACACTACTGCACTGCAAACCCACACATGGATAGGGCAGAACAAAACCCAGCAGAATTTTAAAAAATCTGCTCTTTAGTCAAGCCAGCCTTTATCAGATGAGCTACACCAGAACAACTGTTCTCCACTTACTTCAGAGTTGCCTATGAGTCGCAGCTCTGTGCTGGAAAACCCCCAGGCTGCTTCCCACAGGCTACAAGGCAGATGACTAACACTAATCACACCACACCACCATTTTGTCAAACAATGACTATGGGTTTCAAATTCTTTTTTGCCATTTGCTCCAACCAGTTAGTTCTAATAAAAACCCACACCTCCCCCCATTGCCCCACTCCGTTCACAGCCAAACTCATCCTCACTTCCTCCTATTGCTTCTCTTTACTTTCTTGAGAGATACTGCACCCACAAAACAAGCATGCAGCCTCCCACCAACCCACATTCACTTACCTGCTGGTGAGTGTATCTGGGTGTGTTGGGCTGCCACTGGTCTAAGGGGTCGACCACAGTTCCATTCAGGGCCTCATTGGAAGGTGGAGGGGGCACCGGAGGGGGCACAGCAATCTCCTGGTACGTGTGGTTTCCAGTTGGATAGGAGTAAGGTGTTTCCTCGGTGAGAAACACTGGTCGCTTGGAGATATGTGAGGTGGTGGATTCCAGGTCTGCCAGTAAGGCGTCTGCAGGAAACAAAACAAAAAGCCACAATGGTAAAAGCCTAGCCTACAGCTTTGTCTCCTTCTCATTCAACGTATCTGGATCAAAAGGTTTTGGGGCTGAATTTTCAGGGAGGGTAATCTACCAAATGCCCTGAAAAACATTACTGCTGTCCAGGAATGAACGAGTTAATCAAACTTCTACTACAAAGAAAACACCAAGATTTGAAAAAGCAGCCAGAAAAGCTGTGTCAGCCTCAGATTTTTGTCTTAACTAGAAAACCACCCAACAACAGGGATCCGTGGTCTCATTGCATCCTGCAGTAGAGCAACCTAGGCAAAACCTGCCCAGAGATCTACTCGCAACAGGATATTGACACAGACTAATTACAGGACCCACATCATCACGGAGTCATTTACTGTGGCCGCAGGCACTGCTTTCTGCAGGAAACAAGATCTTGGGAGGTATTTTCTCCAGAGTCTAAGGTAGTGGAAGAAGCATGACATGTTCAGATCAGTCCACTGGTGCAGCAGAAGTACACATTTCAGTTTTCCTAACAAAAATCCCTCTCAGTACATCATACAAACAGTTAAGTAGTTTCCAGAGGCTGCCAGGTAAACGTCATTTCTCCTCCTGGAAACAATTCTCAACTAGCTGGGTGGAGACTGCTCACAAATTCCTGAAGAGAAGGAAAACTTCCACCAGCTAAAACACTGTCACTCACGCCAGGGAGAGGACCCACGTCACACAGTCAGCACCTCTCAGAAACCTTAAAGCAGAAAAACGCTCTCCCTTCAAAGACAAGGCATAAAAAAGCATTCCCGACTTTCCAGATTTCTCCCTGCAAACTATATCCTCTGCCCATTCCCAACCCTGCCCTTCTCTGAGGTGACTCAGGGAAATCCCAACCTGTTGGACCTTCTGACCTGCGAGCCCACCCTGCAGAGCCCACTGCAGTGCCTGGTGGGGGAACTCCAGCGAGTGCCTGCAGGTCTGTGCTGTGCTCACTGTCTAATGAAGCCGCCCTGGCTGCAGTCCCAGCTTTCCACTGGGGCAGCAGCCCCTGGACACGGCAGCCCCCGGGCACGGCAGCCCCCCGGGCACAGCTCCTCAAGGCTGGTAGAGAGGAGTCGGCCCACCAGCGACATCGGCACCCACCACTGTAGGAGCATCGGGACATACCTGGCAGGTCCTTTGGGGCTGTAGGATTCAGCCAGAGAGCAGCAATGCAACTTCAGCAGAATTAGGAAGGGAAGCTCCCTGAAACCCCCTGGCTGTCCCTTCCCCCTGCGCAGACCCAGCAGGATCTCCCACACCCGGAGGGTACTCGACACTCAGGTTGGGGGTGTGAGGGCTTGGCCTGAGTGTGGCCACCCCCCTGCAGTGTCCCCCACCAGGGTCACAAGGAGCTGGAGTTACCTGGTGGCACCAGAACAGCAACCCAGCAACTGCTCGCCCTAATGGCTGCCCACGGCTCCCAGGGCAGCACCTGCCAGCCCTGAGCATAGCAGACAATACATTAAAAGAGGGCAGTATTACTGCATTACGAGATGGGGAAGGTGCTGCTTTTATATTCACCCTTCCAAACCCCAAGGCTTCACAAAAGAAAAAATAAGTGGTCCTGCATTTAGAGAACTGAATACAGCCATTAACAAATTAAATACTGAGTTAAATTAATTCTGTACACCTTTCATTTAGTTAAAAAGATGCTCGAAACCATTTAAGTCACAGGGATCTTCCTAGAGGAGTCAAAATACCCCAGAAGCAGATTCTCTGAAGGGATACAAGCATTCTGCAGCTGGGGGAATATGAAATGAATCTTCTTTTTAAGCAAAAGAACAGCTGCTGGATTCCAGAGTGAAAGGCACATACCTCCAGGGAACTGCCGATGAGCTGCAGTTCCTACAGTCAGGCAGGTCCTATGACTGGAGGTTTCATGCACCCAACCTCCTAGAGAAGTGCCGGCCGAGAAGGAGTGGTTTTTGCTTCTCCCCTCCAATGACAAAGGCAAATCAAACTCCACCAGGAAGTGAAAATCCCGTGAGGGTGTTGGGCTCCTCCAGCCCTGCAGAGGGGACCCAAACCATATTTCCACCCTCCGGCGCTCAGTGCAGGACAGGCAGCTGTAACTGCCTCGCCACAGAACTCCCCTGCTCGGCCCAGCGCTGCGCTGGGTGATGCACCGGACAGAAAGCCGCTGCCCTTCGGCAGCACGGAGGGAGTGAGCTCGGCTACACGTACCCGTTTACTTTTACAAGGCTGCGGAGGAGGGGTCTGGAAGTCGCAGGAGCACTCAGCCCCACGGCTGCGAAGGAGTTAAGATTAATGATTAACTTCCCCCGTACCCTCCCCCCTTCCTGACTTGAGCAAACAGGGCAGAGCCGTGGAACGGGAAGCGGAGGGAGGAGAAAAGGCTGGAGAGGAATCACTCGGTTACTCAAACTAAACTCCAACTTCACAACTGCCACCGAAGCGGCTGCACCACGAAGGCACCGCCGCAGCCCGGCGGGGCAGGACAGGCGCTCCCAGGGCGGTCTCCCGGTGGGAAGGCTCCTCTCCTCGGGCTTGCTCGCCCGCAGGTTCTGCAGCCGCCGTGTCCCCCCTTCCCTGCGCCCCAGCCGCTCCCTCCGAGCCCGCAGCCACCACAGAGGGCAGCTCGTCCCCATTTGCGTCCCTCCCCGTCGCTGTTTCCGTATCCAATCCCATCAGCAACCACAGTTCCCTGAAGCTCTGCTGGAATGGGAAGCTGCGCCCGTTTAAAGGGTCCGACAGCGGCAGCAGAACGTCCGTCCCCGGGCGGGCAGGGGACAGCGGCGGCGGGCAGGGGACAGCGGCGGCGGCACCGCGCCCATCCCGCCCACGGGCATCGCCCCGCCACGGGGACGCGCTTCGTCCCAAAGCACTCTGCATTCATTTAGAATTTGTGCAATGTCGAACACTACCGGAAGACAACGAGAGCTAAGAGACGGTGGTAAAGAAGGGAGACTTATTAATGGAAAACAGGTGTGTCGCTCTCACAAATGGGACCAGCAGCTGTAACCTGATGAACTGTGACAGGGATGCTGTGCCTTGTGCAGCGCCGCACCTCCTGTCACAGCACTGAGTTCACTACAGTGGCTGCTCCTTAAGTGGAATAGTAAGTGTTTAAATAGAAATATTAACGGCTGAATCGATTTATTGGGTAATGAAGTGCCCAAGGTGACTCCGGAGGGACAGCGCTGCAGGAGATGTTAATCACCCACTTAGTCCCCCCCTCCAAGCCGTAGGAAGCAGCTGATCCTACGGCAGTGGCTCAGGCCAGTTCTCACAGGCACCATCCATGAGAGGGCACCAGCACATCCTCACACGGACAGCGCGAGGAAACCCCCCAGCAATGGTCACTTTGGCACTCCCTTCCCCTCCCTCGTTCAGGCCCGCAGAGCCGGGAACCTGTGCCTGTTCCAGGCACACAAACTTTTGTGTGGGTGCCACGTGTGCTGCACCTCCCCACGGAGCCGCATCTGCACCAGCCCACGCTGCTGCCGCCCAGTGCTCTGCAAACAACCACACTCCGACCGCACCGCACTAACCACTGCCCCAAATACTCTCTAGAACACTCCAGGCACAGCTCTAGCAGGCAGTCTCACAAGGATGAATACCATAGATTTAGTGATTTTGCAGCAATAAAGCAAACCAGACAGGATCTTCAAGCGATTGCTGCTCCACAGGATTACCCTCCTTCCACTCTCACCCCTCCAGCAAGCCACTAACACAACCTACAGGGGAAATGTCAACTCACACACATGTGCATGGAGCAGAATCACAGCCCAGTTTCCAAAGGCTCGGTAGGGCTCAGCCTACCCACAGGCATGGGCTGCGCATATAGAAACCTGTATTTTCCACTCCATTAGCAGTGTACTGTTCAGTGGGGTGTGAAAAGGAATACCTGCTAAAATACCACCAACCTGGACGCTCCTGCTTGTCAAGGCTATGCTGGTGCCGTGAGAGAGCCAAGAAAACCCTAACTGAGCACAACAGCATCTTAGAGTGTGCACAGCTGGTCCTCCAGAGGCTCAGGTAGCTTGGCCAAGCACCCGATAAAGCTGCCTGCAAACATGAGACAGAAGGACAAAATCCTCCTGCCTCCACCAGGCAACCCAAAAATTACATGCTCAACTGAAATCACATTCAGGCCTGAGGGCTACTCAAACCACATCCTCCCCAGCACGGGAGGACACTGGTGTTTGCATTCAAGTGTTCTTTCTCCGTGAATTTTCCTGTGGGGGAAGGACAGTTAAAGAATGACACCATGTTTGATGCCTTTACTGCTATAAGGCACAAGGCATCTGGAGGTCCAGGAACATGAGCTTGCTTCTCTCTCCCTTCCCTCCATTTTCCCAGAAATCATTATTAACTATGAGCTCCTTGGGATTCTGGTCTACAATTTTCCCACACAGCTTTGCACCTACATTAGATATATATGAGTGACCCTTAACACCAACTGTGTTGTCAATGGAAATCCCAACATCTGCCAAAGCTCTGCTGCTCATTTCAACAGCTCAGGACAAGAACTCTCAAGCTGATGCCCAACGCACTGAACTGCTCAGAAAAAAAAAAATCCCTTTTACCAAGAAAATCAGCAAGATGGAAGAGCAGGACAATACGTTAGGATAAGCCCCATTTACCAGTTGAGGCTGGACTGAAAAGAGCGATCATCTCCCAAGTTCTAGCCTGCACATTCCTGTGCTATCTCCCCAGCCCACACCTCCGTGGGCCGAGGAACAGCTCCCGCATTCCAGGGGCTCCAGCGCGGGCTCCTTCTGCCATCGCTGCGTGTCAGCACTCGCTGTCCTGCAAACGCAGGATCCTGCAGCAGGAACGGCCTCTGTGCAGCCAGGGGCACATTCTTCAGCTTCCCACATCCCAGGTTTGTCTCACAAAGAGCAGCAACACCAGCCTGGGTATCTCTGCACTGCTCTAAGGTGTGGAACAGGAACGGGTCCCTTTGTATTGATGCACACATGAACACGCTTTTCCAGAAATCTGAGCTGCACTCAGCCCCCTTAAAAAAAATGAAGCTACTAAAAAGAAAAAGATATATACATATTTAGATATATCTTCCTATGCATATGGAAACATACTTTGTTCACTCTCCCCTTCCCCTGCATCTCAAATACACTTTTGGATTAAGGTGACACAGTGAAGCAGAACATTATGCATTAGTTCTGTAAAAACTTCCATGACAAGACATCGACAAATTCACATCTGCCAACCAACATCGAGCAGCTTTTAAATGCTAATTTTTCCTCAAGCAGTAAATAGTTTTCCACTATTCATAAGCAGCCTAGGATTTTTCTGAGGGTTTTTTTTAAGTGAGGCAATTTAGAAAAATCTCAATTTGTTTTCCTCTGTCAAGGAGAAGCCTTCTACTACCATATGCCCAGGGTAACTCCAGCCTGTGTGAGGGCTAGAGAGACATAGCATCCTCAGTGAGCTCAAAGACAAGAACATTATTGCCAGGAGAAAACAACTTCATATTTCCATATGCAGTCCATCTCTCTCAAGAACTGAGGATTATTAAGCCACGCTGACACAGCAAATCACAGCATTATCAATATAGTAAGTAGATCAAAAGGGTGGTTGTCAATTTTCTTCTACGTCTCATCTACTGCTGGGAAGGAAATGGAAGCACAACTGAAGTAAGATCCTTTAGATGTCTCAGATATCAGCCCTTCATTTTCAACAGCTGAAAGCCACATCTGTGTATCCATCAAACTGCATGTTCCCTGTAGCTCTGCTTCTTGCATGGGACATCTGGAAAGTGAGTGACACTGGAGACAGGATTCTTCATCCAGCCACCACACAAAGCAAATGCTTTCAGGCACAGATTCCCTTCTCCCCCAGCATCTCTGGTGCCACATGTCCCTGACAGCCCAGACACAGCACAATGGGAAATCAGGATGAGAATTTAAGCTCAAACTACAGCACTTCCTCTACTGCAGCTGCACAGAACTGGTGTCTGCACGTCCCCTGTTCTTTTCTCCACCTCAGTTTATCCAAATAAGTAAAACTGCTACAGATTTTTCCTGGTTTATTCAGCAGAAGACTCCCAGAGGATTGGCAAATGGAAATAAGAAGCAAGGCAGCCATAAGGGCAGCTCTAAATGAGGACATGAACTTCACATGGTGAAATGTCTCAGAGTAAGACAAGTTGCAGGCCCCTCATTTGCAATATCACAAACCATTCTCCAGTTCTTTTCTCTTAATACCGATAAGATGCTGAATTCAAATCCTTGACTTTTGCTATCCTCTAAACAAACAAAGGGAACTGAATGTCCAGAGCTGAAGTCTGAGCTGGCAGACTCATTAGGTTCAACTAAATTCTTCTCTCCCCACCTTCAGGAGTAAATGAAGCTCCAGCTCACAGACAGGGAGACAGCTCGAGGTGGTAACCCAATCCCTGGCACGACAGTTTTACATTGTGAGTAACTGCAGAGGAATGGGGAGCCTGGGTATATTTATCCTATTAAATAGCCTTTCAAAAGAAACATTTGCAGTGCCCTAGAAGAGCTGCATCAAGAAGCCTTGTTGGAGCCTTGCTGTCAGACTTCACTGCCATAGAGTTTGATTCCAGAAGGTGTGGGGAGCCCCCAGGATCAACACTGATGGCAGGAATTCCCATTTCAACAGCAATTTTGACTTTTCTTGATAAAATAGAAGAGCATAATCAAAAATAAGAAAACTATGAACAGGTGAAAGCAGGCATTGATTTCCAGATAAAAGACATTTATTAACAGGTTCTTAAGGCTTTATATTCTAATCAATGCTTTTAAATGCAAAAAGATCAGGGACTACTAAAGCAATAAAATACAAAGACTATATTCAAAAAAGAAACCTGCGAAATTCAAGCTGCAATTAGGTGCTCTTAAAATCCTCAAGTTCTCCAGTTCACATGTATAGAAAGCATGTAAAATATCTTGTCTTACTTTCTAAAACATTTTGATGAGACAACATTTAAAAGTTTTCCAAAATTTAACCAATATGCCAAGAAGGTGGTTAAAATACAGGACACAGCTCTCAGCTTTCTTGTGAAGCAGGGACAGATTGTTATTTAAGATACAGGAAAATTCAAGGTACAAAAGGTAAGTCATTTTCCAGACCTAATGACTGCTGGAGTATCAGTACAGAGCAGCCACTGGGATTTTTACTTCACATTGCTTAGGCCTGCCTAGAGGAAGTTCAGGTTTAATGTACTGATGCTTATTCAAAGCCTTGTGCTTTCTCATTACCATGAGAAATGCGTTACTGCTTAATAAAAAGAATGTCCAGACTAATAAGTGGTATGGTGAATTCCAATAAAGATAATATCCATGAAATTCTTGAAGTTTCTCTGTACTTTGAAACCAAACCTGCACCCCCTTAGAAATAAGTAAAACTTGGCATTTGTGGCACTGATTTACCAAGTTGTGTGGGTGCTTCAGAAAAGCTTAACAGCAAAGGCAGCCACTCAGCAGCAGCCATGCCTTGCTACACGAGGCTGCAGAGACAAACTAAACTATAGTTCATCCTGGGACAGACAGAACTGCTTTCCAAATCAGGTGGTGGCAGCCACTGTGAATCCTCTCTGTGCCATAACTCCAACACAGACAGCCAAACCAGTCAGCTTTGCCCAGTACAGCAGCCCATACACCAGCTCTGACCACTATCAGCAAATGTCTAAACAAAGACAAGACACTGTAGTGTGAGCTGTGGTCTGTACGAGCAGCTGCAGCAATGACTGTGGCTTCCTATCCCAACCACTGAGACCCAAGCTGGAGAGTTTATTCCAGAGCTTGTGGCCAACTAACTGGTCACAACCAAGATGCACTACTACCACCCAAGCACGCAGTTGTAAAAGTGTCTGCAAATACAGCCTATGTAAAGCAATTTCAGTAACTGCTCATCAGTAACTACTCACTCATTTGGGGATGACGTGCAAACCCATGGGTGCTCTGGCAGAGCTGACACCACCACTGACACCACCACCCACTGCCAGTGTAAGGGAAGGGCCCAGGGATCCCCACATTCCCCTAGTATGCCACCCCAGGCTGTTCCTGGAACTTGCCCTGCTGATCACTAGATGCTTTCTAAACTAATTCAATTTACTAATCCCACAGAAGTTTGTTGGGTTGGTTTTTTGAGATAAACACATTAAGTTTCTTGGAAGAACAGCTCCAACCACTCTGCTATGACTTAAGCAGCTTTTAGAAAATGTATTAAAAAGACCAGTGCCAGAAGTGAGCCCTTGTTCAAGTAAGTGAATAAAACTTCTATATAAATGGGAAATGCTCTACTATCACCTTCAAAACTCAGGCCAGGACATAAACTATATCCAGCCCATCCTGCCATTAGTTGAAGAAATCTCCCATCCTCCTGTCTGACTCCCATAACTCATCTGCATCTCAGATGCAGAACAGAAAAACTTCAGCCTGAAAAGATGGGATCAGTAGATAGAACAAACTGCAATGCTCTTAAATTTCGGAGACATCCCTCACCATTACCTGCCACTTCCACGTGAGCCTATACTGACAACTTATTTTGGCTTTCCAGCCCCAGAATTGTGATGTGGCTCAGTCAGCAGGGCCGCACATGTCATGTACCCCCTGGTGCTCTCTCACTTGAGCCACTGAGCTTAAGAGTGAGCTTTTGACAAAGACTCCTGACCATAAAACTCTGAAGATGAGCCAACCTTGTACACTACAAATCCCAACAGAAGCCATCTTGTGAGCTCAGACCTTGCACCAGATCCCTCCAAAGGGCAAGAGGGCTATTTGTGTGTGTGTGCTGGAAAACCAAAAGGTCACTGCGATATCCTTCCTGGCACTGGCCACACCAGCTCCTTTCAAATTAACACAAGCATTTCAGTGAAACTCAGGGCTGCAATGGTGTATTTGTCCACATGGTGAAGGGTGCTGGAATGTTGACAGCATCACCCAGGGTCAACAGGTCCCAGTGTAAGCCAGCAGGCTCTCAAGGGCACAGTGACACTGTAGGAAACCAGTGACCACTTGGCAGCCTGACACCAGCAGTCTATGGGAATCACAGTCCCATTCTTTGAGTGAGAACCCTGGATCCACCTCTTGTCATCTTTGATGCAACAGGCTGGGAAATCCTTCAGCTGCTGGCTCTGTTCACATCTCCGAGTTGGCAGAGAGGTAACCAGACCATTAACACAGCACACAGGCTGAGAGACACTGCAAGTGCCTCAAAGATTGAGTCAGCACAGCTTCCTGGATGAAACAAATCCACAGGGCTCTCTGGCCTACAATCCAATCTGCGTGAAGAAACCACAGAGGATTTTTCTGTAGGACCAGAATTTTTCCACTTAGCTCTTGAACACTAAATTA
Organism: Grallaria varia; assembly: GCA_013396735.1. Classification (NCBI taxonomy): domain Eukaryota; kingdom Metazoa; phylum Chordata; class Aves; order Passeriformes; family Formicariidae; genus Grallaria; species Grallaria varia. The sequence continues at coordinate 163,718 of VWZG01009607.1, forward strand.
GACCCCAGCTCGAACTGGCTGAGAGAAATGAACCACCATGTACAAAAGAGAAACACGTAGTCATTCTGCCTTTCTCCAACTTCCTAAGAAAAACTTTCGCCCCCTTTCCACTGTCTCAGAACAGTTCATTAGATGGTTAACAGAAGACTCACAAGGCATGTAACTGTTTTCATTGTCAGAGAGAAATATTCCTCAGTACAAGTTTGCTGAGCATCCTTACACTGAAGAGGGACGCACCTGATGCTCCAGAGAAAGAAAATCCAGTTTGAATATGTTTTTTTGGTTTTCAGAAAAAAAGCTGCTAAAACCAAGTGTGGCCTTTTGAAGTTCTTCAAATTACCCTCATTTGTCCACTCCACTGCCATGATTATCACATTCAGAAGCTGCCAACAGAAACACGGGAAGAGCAAACCCTTACTGGCATTGAAGATGTAAGGACAGCAAAGAGCAAAGCAAGGACGTACAAGCTCAGTAAAGTTGGCTGCTGTATTCCTCCCACATTGCCTCCAAGACCAGTATTCGAACTTAGCAGCAGCACTGTGGCATTTCTAAGTTTCAGAGTCTGTTCCCTCCCAAAGGTGTGTCCTCCCCTTTATTTCTCATTTCCAGAAGTGCAGGGGCAGGAGGGAGGGAAGGGTTATTTCCTGCCGCATACAGCATCCTCTTTTTTACAGCATGGCTTTCTCCACACTTCAAGCAAAAAGAGACATCTTACATTTACTTCCCTCTGTTTATAGTCCTGAGCAGCAAACAGCTCATGCCAAGAAAAAAAACACCCTATGCTAAGACCTGCTGCCTAAAACTGAGTTCATGTTCCAGCTCACTAAACAAATCTTTAGAAGGATGAGGAAAAATTTGTCAGGGGTTTTCAAGTCATAGTTCCATCAGATCTCAACCCTTGCACAATGCTGAAGAGCACAAAGTCAGGCTCTGCTTCCCTGGACAGGGAAGCTGGAGATTGCGCAAGAAGTCTGTGATGCTTCACAGACACAGCCAGCCTTTACTCAGTGCTCCAACTTCTGACCTCCAGTGATTCAGACTGCAGTGATTGAAGTCCCACTGTCCTCAGATGATTGTTCCACGCACAAGTTATAGTGCTAATCACAGTGGAATCCATTTTCAGTCACAGCTGTTGACAGTCCCACACCCTAAACCTACATCTCCCCATACAACAGGCTGTGGCAGTAAAGCCTGCAGCCATTGCACCTGAATTCCAACAAGGATCACAAACCAGAATCCTCACCCTAACATTCACAACTGACAGCACAAAAAAATCACCTACCTTTCAGAAATGGAGAATGGATATGCAGCCCGAAAAGTCCGATATAACGTGGCAAATCCGTGTTATATCAGAATAGAAAGCAAGTCTGACTCTCAGGCCTGTACTAAAAATATTTAAGTTGGAATTTCTCATCCTGAATCTGCAGCCTGCTATGAGCTCCACCTGCCACCAAGTCTTTTGTCAGAATCCTTTCCCTTTGGAAGCAAATAGACTGGTGTTCCGACAGGCAATTATAGTTAGTCCTGTGAAAGATTACAAGGAACAACTATCTGCACAAATTAGAGAGTCTCCATTTCACTCCCTGTGTGTCAACTGTGAAACTTGAAACAGCTCTGGGCTCCAAGGAGGGTAAGTACAGCCTCTGACAGTCCTCTCCTACAGTGGCTTTTCTTGTGCAAGATCTATTTCTGCTCTCTGCCTGACAGCAAACTCATCCTCAGGCATTTCCAGGAAGACCCAGACAAAGCAAATGGCAAACTGACCCAGCTGTCTCTGGGAGGGAGCTGAGCTGGCTCAGACCACAGCAAGGGACATCCGCTCTGTCCAAAGCTCTGTCCAAACCCTGCAACACTTCAGCTGACCAGCAGTGAAATGACATCCTGGATGAGACTGGAGGAGTGTAAACGTTTACACAAGACACTGAGCAGTTAATACCATCTCAGTACTGACCCAGGCTGGCCAGCACCCTAGATGGGGAAAAAAAATTTAAATAAAGCCAAAAACATTAGTCACCCATAAACTATACTTTTTAGCCCCTTATTTATCCTTATGCGTGAAAAATAGTCCGTTAACCCTCATGGACATTATAAGAATTTTTATTTGCTGCTGGCTCCAAAAGTTCCTAGAAATTGGGATCAACATTCAAAAATGTTCAACAAGATCCGCTCTCTTCTGCCAAAACAGGGGGGGGAAAAAAAATCATAAAAACCAAACATGCAGCCACTGAACTGACCCCTCAGCCAAGGCCTCTGGACAAAATACCAACTCCCTTGTATTCCTACAGGAAGAGGGGCTCAGCCAAGCCAGCTATCTGAGGAACCAGACCCTTCCTGCTACATCAGTGTGCAGCTACGCCACAAGCACTAGGTCAAAACACAGCACTGCCATTTTACAAATATCTGACAAATCCAGTACAAAGGAGATCTCCCTTAAACAAAGAGTCCAAGGATGGGTACTGAAACAGCAGGAAATAGGACACTATGGATTTTAAACCACAGGCCTGGTAAAGGGCATAACAGAAGCTCAAGGATTGAGTGCAGAGGTGTGCAGCACTCAGCTACTGCCAAGAAACCCTCTACATGCCCACTGAAGAGAGGGCAGCCAGAGATGGTTTTTTTAAACCCTGGGTTGGTAATTGGTTGAGATTTGGGTCTGACTTGAACTGGAAGTTGTCATAAGCAGCACCGAGGTTACACACATTCTGACCCAGGACGAGATGACGCTTCTGAGCAGCAGAAATCAGCAGTGGCAAGTCAGCAGGAACACACTGCAGCAGTGGTCTCCAAGTCTCTGGGCATCAGCAATCCTCATGTGCTTGTGCTCCAGGGCCCTCAGGTGGAAACAACAAGTGTGGAGGTTTGACCCCTTGCAACAGCTGTGGAGCACTTACCACGTGGAGATCAGAGTGTGGTAACTGCAGGTTCTACCTCATGGAGGGAAGGAAAACATGTTACACCGGGATTTTACACTGCAACAGAGCAGGGGAGTTCCACAGACAGGGAGCACCCCGAGTGAAGGATACAGTTTCACAAGACGCAGAAAGGGGAATTAACAGTTCACCACTGCCAAAAATGGAGAGGTTTTACTCCGTCTTCCAGACATGTGCCGCTGCCACTTACTTGTGTAGGCTCTGGCTCTTGCAAGACCCCTCTGTGATCCAGCTCAACAAAATATACACCCAGCCAAAAAATCTGACTGTCTCTTTTTGGGTCAGAAAAGAGATGAGCACAGCAGTCAGAAAGAAGGACTACGTCCAAACAGTCAGACAGAAGAAAAGGGTTAAGCAATCTCCCCTGTCAGCAGCAGCCAGTCTTTACATTGACTCAGCTGCCAGCAGGACCACCACCCCAGCATCTCGTATTGCCACACAGATAACCACAGTCAACAGCAATATTGCTGTGATCCTCTCCATGTGCATAAGTAAAAATGGGTTCGGACACAGGCAGAGATAAAATATTGACAGAGCTTGCACATTCTAAGTTAATTATGAGCCTCATAAAAAGTAACAGTAAAGCATGTGGACCCTATAACCAGTAAAGGGAAGAAAAGGATTTGCATTGTTATGCAAGAATAGACACGAAACTTGAGGAAAAAAAATAGCATCTTTTAAGCTGTGGAAATCCTATCCATGCAGCATAAACAGATCTGAATATAGACCCATCCAGGCAAAGTGCCAGTTACAAAATTTGAGACACGCATAAAGATGATGAAATGAAGGACTGAGATATTAGTGTAAATTCTGAATTCATTAAAAGCATTAGAAGCACAAATTCTGCCCATGAGATGAAGAGTGCCCGGGCTACCAGCAAAAGGAGGATTCCAGTAACAGAGACTGGGGACACTGAAGAGACACTGCAGTCACATCCATACTCAGATGAGTCCTACTGAGGCATTACTACCCTGAAGGCTCTTAGATGGGAGATGGGAATACAGACTTGAGAAATTTTAGTCCTTGAAGAGCATGTTTTTAATTAGCTTCAGTAACTTCTGCTCACTAAGTAATAAGCTTAAATATAAAAGCATTCAACAAATGCAAACTTACCCTTGAAAAAACAAGGTACATGAAGTTTTAAAAGCCTGTATCAATAAGGAGATATGAAGTCCCAGCAAATCTCACCCAGATACTGGGGATGCCAAGTAAAAGGTTAGTATCTTGAGGTATAAATAAAGGCTTGCTGGCTTGACCTGCCAACCACTCTGAAGTGGGTTGTTTCCCTTTTTTCAAAAAAAGGAACTTGTGTCAAACGTCGTATGTGGTTTAACTGGCTTGTTAAAAATCTAATTACTAAGGAAGTACTCACAAAATGGTGGAGTTTTCTTTTAAGAAGTTTTCATTTCTGCAAGGGTTCTCTGCAACAGGGTGGGAGCAGACTTGGAAGCAACACTAAATCCTTTATAAGCCAAAAAGTGTAAGTCATTGTCAACAACTGACTTTACAAAAAGCGCTGCCAAAAGCACAATGTAAACTCACAGAGCAGGGCAGGGGGAAACGACAACAAAATATTTAACATTTTTCAGTCGTGTGGATCTTGGTACTACTTATAACTATAATAGGTAGAATGTGTTAAAATTAAGCTTTCAATCTGATGAGCACTGTACTCAAAGATAACCCAAGTAATTACAGATAGCGGGCAAGCAATGGCTTTGAAAGACAATAGAGTACAAAGGGCCAAGGAGCACATGGTTAAAAATCTAGTTAAAGCAGCTACTTTTCACTTTAAAGCACTTCCTGGGAATGGAGGGCAATGTTTCAGAAATGAATGTGGGAACTGGTCTCCCAGTCTACTTTGGGAGATGTGGGCGGTAATTTGATGGAGACTGCTGATGGCTCTCCAGCTGCAGAGCTCTTAGGAATTTTTTTCGGTATTGGCAGAAGAATGTGGCTCGAGAGTTTCACAATGTCATGACAGAGGCCCACTGAAAGAAAGGAAATTGTTAGAGCCAGACAGAAAACTAACATTTTTAGAACTGGAGTGCATTGGAGCCAGTGGACAGAGAAGAGCTGGAGAATGTTTAAGGTTTTCTTATCTCTTCCTACCTGGCAAGGTAGATGACCTATGGTCCTACCTGTCATCTGGCATCATGACAGAAGTATTAGGCACAAATCTCTTGCTTGTTTCATCAGCAGCAAGAGAAATAGTGAGGATTTTTTTTTACCACGAGTAGTATTAATAAAGCAATTAAACGCATGACAGCTTCTTCATCTCAGTGCCCTGAACAGAAGTTATTGCTTTCTTATTTGACAAAGAAAAAATTTATTCTGTCAACCAAGGGCTGTTTTACTCACAAGAGAACTCAAAACCACAGAAAATTACAACTGAAAAAAAAAAAAAATTACAAAGACCAAAGAGAAAGTAGATTTTTGGGAGGTAAAGATGAGTAAGAGACCAGTCTCCAGCACTGACCAAAAATGGAAATGCCAGCAATACTGAAATAGAAGCAGCATGAGAATAAACTTCCCTTTTAGAGGTACATGAAATAAATCCTTCTTCAAATTACTTTCTAAAAAAGGGTTTTCACCATGATCTGATTGTTCCACCACCAATCCTACGACAAAAGTCAACAATCATCTGAGAACACTGGACAGAATATTTTGCACTATTCTAGAGAAGTAAAGATTCCCAGTGCCTACATTTCTGCTTTGCTGAAAATTAAGTTGACTTCTTTGTCTTAGAAGTGCTATGCACTTAACTAGGGCACCAAGGGAAACGGGTTAGTTTTCCTACCAAATACTTACATGGGCATGTGTTTTATACGGACACACACCTATGCATATCACTATCATCCCAACACTGCTGAGTACTTTAAAATTAACCTGATCCACCTCAAACCACAGTGGCATCCACAGTCCCCAGAGAATCAGAGGGACCAGGCTCTGCACTTACACAACGAATGTACAAGGACGACTTCCCACACATGCACAGCAATGCAACTGCCCCTCACCAAGAACAATATTCCACTTCTATCTCCGCCACAAATCCAAGCCGAAGAGTTTAAAGCAGCTGAAAAATAGAACAACCCCAACTCCTTTCCCCCCCTCCAAAATAGAAAACAAAGCAAAAAAAAAATAGCCATTTCTGCCAAGCAAGCACTGAATACACTGCATTCCATTTCATTAAAACAATTATTCAAAAGCCAGCCAAGAATTACATAAAGCTTCCTCTCTGCACCACCCCCAGCCTCTTCCTTCTCCCCTCCTCCCCAGCAAACAGCCTCCCAGCCCTGCAGGGACGGGCTCACACCACGGTGACACTGCTCTGGGGAAAGTGGCACCAGGGCCTTCACATCACCCTCGCTGTTCCATCCCACATCCAGCATTTTCCACACCCAAGCAACGCACTCAAAGGGCTCCAGCAGATCCAGGAGGTCTCTGAGTTTCACACCACCATAAGCAGTACCACGGTCATCTCTTTCAAGTAGTTTTCTCTGCCTCACATTTGATGGTAAAGTAGCACCCAACAAATGGAGCCCTTAACCTACTCCTACAGAAAAACACATTATAACCTAACAGATTTTCTCTCTAACTCACACTGTCAGGGCTTTTAAGCATGATCCCAAAGCAGAAGGTGCTGGAGGCACCAGATTTAAACAATTAAGAAGTACAGAAGCAGCACGCCAGAGCAGCTGTGCTTGTGAGGCTCTGCCCAGGGGAACTGCTCAGGACAGCCAAGTAGCAAATCTCAGATTAAGCACTGGCAGGATGGATTGAAAACTACAAGCTTAGGGTTGTAAGAAACTGAGTGACAAATTCATCCCAAGCTCCACACAGCCACTCTACAGCTCCCAGCCTGCCTGACAGTATGGGGCTCCTCACATTTCACAGCAGAAATAAAAGGCAGCTTCTTCTGGCCAGCACTGCTCACCCACCCACAGCACAGAGTTGGCCACTGATAAGAGATTTCATGACGTGGATGAAATGGCATTTGGCTCCCTCCCCCAGTGCTCCAGCTCTCTGCAGGGTTCCTGTCTAACTGCTGGAGCTGCTCACAGCAGACAGAATAGTTCCAGCTGTGCATCACACTGCCTAACCAGGCCTACGCTGCCCAAAAATTGTCTCCCACGTAAAACCGAACAAGAGCTCAAACCAGAAGTGCTACTCCTAAGCACCTTACTCATGGGGACCACCTCTGCCCAAAAGGGGTAATTTACCAGCAGCAAGAAAAAACCAAACCTAGTCCCAAGGCAGCTGCTGGTCCTGAGGAATGGGGACCAGCAGATGCAACTAATGGTCAAACAAGATGAGAAGCAGAGACCAGCCAAACCATCATCTTATTCCACCTTGTGGGGCACCAGTAGCCTCAAGTGACGTGCAGTCAGCCTTAGGCTCTTTTGTCTGACCCAGCTGAAATTAGTGGCTCCAACCCAAAAGAAACCTTTGCACAGAGAAGCCTTGAGCTTGTTTAGAACCATGAAAGAGGATAGAACAAGGGAGTATTAAGCCCCTAATCCACAGCAAATTATTTACAGTCCTCCTGCCCATGACCTTTTCTACCTCTGGCTTCTTTTACTGCCTCTTGCTCTTATTAAAACCCAGCCTAACCACAGTTCCTGAACCACCACAAACTTCCCCACAGCACAAAGTGAAATTCTCTGCTCACCTTCCTCTTCAGCAATAGAAACAGCAAGATCCTATGAGCGTCTAGACAGACACAGGATTAATTCTGTCTGCCAGCTCAATACTGTGACAAAAACATGGGATTGGTTTATTCCTGGAGCCCCCATACAGCCTGATTTATAGCTGAACCATTTAAAGCACAATTCCCCATGCAAAGTGTCATTCAGAAAGTTTATTCCCTGGAGCACCATTTACTTTTTTTGATGTTCTTCACATCATTTGCAAAATGTTAGAGGTTTAAACATGTGCAATAAACAGTAAAAAAACCACAAGAAATCAAGCTACACTCCACTGCATGCTGCCAGCCAGACACACTCAGTACCTCACCCAGCAGAGCCATCTACACAAATATGGCTAGGTAGCAAGAACACTGTGAGAAGAGGCATGACAAGCTGCATTGGAAGACTTCAGACTCTCTCATCATCATTTAAATAACTTGAACTGAACTTGTTCACAGCGTAGAGACAGTCCAGCACAGGGAAAAAGGAGCCAAGCACTAACAATGCAGGCTGCCTCCCCCTGTGGCCTGCCATAAGTTCTCTTGGCTCCTCATCTTACTGTTGTCTCAAATTGCTTAGATAAATTTCCCATGTAAACTCAGAATAATTACTTTCTGCTACAAGAAAAAGCTGCATTTATGCGAGCAGAAAAAGAGCTTACCAGAGTCCTAAACAGCACAAACACATAACCTCAGGGACTCAGTTCCTGTAACAAACACCAACACCAAACTTACTCCACAGCACTCCAGTTGTTATTTCTACTTTGTTCGCTCCATCAGGATTTAAAAACATACATACACAGAGGAGAGAGCACGGACTTTGACACCAGTCAGTCAAGGGAGATTGGATCCAGTTGGTTGCTGCTGCTTTGGGGCCATTTGCAAAGAGAATAAGCACAAATCGGAAAAACAGCTACGAGTGATACAAGGAAGTCATCACCCACCTCCTACTTTTATGGTATATCTTTAGCACACAACATTCTTTGAATGACTTCACAACGCTCTGTGGTAAAGGGAAAGACTAGAGTAGAACTACTGTGGGGAACTTGGAAGGGAAAGGAAATCTTTTCTCCCTACTCACAGCCTCTCATAACAGAGGCTGAAGAAAGGATGGGCAATCAAAGGCAGAGAGGGAACATTCAACAAGGCTGAGAAGGAAATAAAAACTTGAAAAGCTAATTCAAATGTGCCACTGTAAGCTTTTCCAGCAACTGTGACCAGAAAAGCTTGAAATAGTTACATTCTGATATATTCTGCTGGAAGCTATTTTAGAAACACAAAGATCTCAACCAACATTAACCACACTTTGCAGGTAAGGAGTAATTATCCCTGTTCAACAGACAGAGAAATGATACGCCTTAAGTCAGGGCACATTTTTGAGGCAATGGATAAATGGTAACCTTATGCTATATTAAACATAAGCCACAGCTAAAAGAGGTGGCCTCACCTACTTCCCAGTCCACTGTCCATGTAAAAAAATTACTTGGAGAAGAATCAGCTTGCTGACCCAGCTAACTGTCCAACAGTTCCTGTGGACACAAGGAAGGGAGATGGCAGCAGGGAACACAGCACACATCACAGCAGCCAGCAGTTAAATCAGGTTAAACCAATTTGAGATCTCAACTTCCACTTTCTCTCCCACCTATTTAACTTCAGGCCAAGGTGGAAAGGAACAGTGCCACTCCTTATTTCTATGCTGCACTGGATCTAGCAATCTTGCCACAGGGTGAGACAATTCAGCTCATCAACCCAACGGCAAATCATTTATTCAATTTGGGGAGAAAGGCTGGTTTTCCAAAAGACAAGAAATTTGAACTAATGCAGTTTGGAGCCTGATACTTATTAAGAAAACAGTGAACACACAAGAGATGGGGAAGCTGAAATCACCATTTTTGGCTGCCATCTGCAACTGGATGAGATGCAAGGTGAGATTTTACAAACACTGAAACAAGAACAGGACACAAAGGTCTCCATAGTTCCCTACTTAGCATTTTAAAATATAATGTCCTAACAGACATCACAACCTGTCCTTCCAGAGCTTGTTATTAAACCTCAGTTAGTTAGGACAGGCTAAAACGAGCAAGAAACTCATTCCCTAACCCCATCTTCTTAACACAGCACAAGGAAGCTTCCCACAGACAATGTCTCACTTTCAGGCAGCTGGAGTAGAAGAGCATCTTCATTAACAGCTTCCGCATCAGACAAAAAGGGACACACAAGATCAGTACACAAAGAGGGAGGCTGAGACCAGAGCAGGAAACTGGGACCAGAGATCTTATTCAGTCGCACTGATTTTCCACTAGCACAACACAACTGCATTCAGAATCTCCTCTGGCTCCCTCCAAAGTTGCAGTGGGTCCTGGATATCACAACTAACACACCAATCCGATTCAAACAGATTTGGTTTGTGGCCATGGGCAGGCTTTTTCCTCCCTCTAGTTGCAGAGATTAAGGAATTTATCTGTCTGGCTGTCTTAGCAGCGTAACAGAAAACCAACTCTGATCTAACTAGAAGTGCATTATTATTGCTTGTTCTGCTGCCAGAGTTAAGAATTTTAGCTGCCATTTCTGCAGTTTCACAACTTGTTTCATATAATAAATACACTTTGAAAGGAAAGAGCTGAGTTAAAAGGGGTCCAGAGAAATTGAAGCATCATTGTTCCTGGGGAAAGAAAGAACAAGTAGGGAGAGAGAGTTAAAGACGTATGAGAAGTTGCCCGTGTCTTTCTCTAGTGGCAGAGATGGTGTTGGAGGATCAATTTTAACCAGGAGGGCAGCTGAACACTTGGGATAAATTGACCTCTCCCAGCGAGGGACAAAGGAGCTAAAGACAGCACAGAGTCCAGTCTTTCCGTGGAAATAGAGCAACAAGAAAAGAAGCCTCTCTCTGCCCTGCACACTGCCCGAGGCAGAGGACTCCCTGTCTGAGTTGCTCAGGACAATGAAGTCCCTGTTTTACGAGGGGTCACAACAGCTAAGGAGCTGGAACAAGTCAGAACCCCATTGTGCAGAGTATTAGTTCTGTTTACAAGCTCCTCATCCAGCAGCAGGAAGGACTCCGAAACCTGAGCAAGCAGAAAGCCAAGAGACCAAATTGCTTTACCAGTGCTTCCCCCCCAATACCATTTCCTGGGCGTAGCTGACCATGAGCAATTTCACAGCAAACTTTCAGTCAAGTAAGACCAAAACCAACAACATATGACTCCCAGACTGAAGGAACTGAGTCAGAAACAGGCAAGCATCGCACTCAGAAAAGGGATAGACAGCACCACCCTGCAAAGTACAGCAATCTTCCAAATGTTAGGACAGATGACAGATGGAAACACATGCACCTCCCTCCATGCTCCCATGAAAAATCAATGGCAAGATTGCTCTCTTTAAAGTCAATCTTGAGAAGATTAAGCACAGAAGAGAGGTTGGATTAGAGTTCCCAAAACAGAAGGAAACAACTTCTGTAGCAAAATCTCTTGTGCCACCGAACTTTTGCTCCCAGAATTTTGAAGCGACATTGCTAGACAAACCTTCTGCAAAAGAAGTGAGCAAGCACACCTAAAATAAGAAGCTCACAGTCTAGTTTACATGCACAGCCAAAACACTGCCACAAACATGTTCTCATTAAACAAAAATAACTTCTTTGTAAAACACCTTTTACAAGCTCCAGTGAATGCTGTTTTGTTTTTGATTGCACAATCCAGTTTAAAAAACAAGAATTAAAAAAAATGGCAGGTGAGAAAGGAGAATTTCAAAGCCATCCAATGAAAGCTTCTAAAAGCAACACCCATTTCTGTTTAGAGTAAGCAAAAGGTTTCTCAGTTGTGTTTGCAAATCACCCCTTTCAGGAAAGGCTGTAAAAACATTCAGAATCAAAATCGAACAGTATCTGACTAAAGCAAATGTCAAGTTTCTTTTCTCTTACTCCTCTCACCACAAATGACACGACACATTACACAAATTAGGTTTCTTCCTCCACAACCAGCAGATCCTAATGGATCTGTTCCCACATACTACTTAGACAAAGTAGCACCACAGAACCAAGAATAATTTAACACCTAATTCAGTATCTCAGATTGTCTAAAGCAAATATATGTGGTTGGTCACTTGTGTGCTGGAAGCACAGGCTGTGCTTTGGCAATCCCCTGAGAGGCATGAGATCCTCAAGTTAGGATTGTCACTCTTTAGGACAAAGTTGTCCTCTCTGTGCCAATTTACAACACCGCAGAATGGCAAAGTCATTCAGTAAACTTCCTGTCAAACTCCAAGCACATCCGCAAAATACACTTCCTTAGAGGGATCCAAGGAAGACAATCTGGACAAGTCTGGTCAGCTGCTCTCCTCCCCCCTTCCCACCATGGGCTGTTCTAGTTCATATCCGGCCCCAGCACTTCATGTCCTGTGCCACAGAGGCTCCCACAGATCCACGGGGTGCACAGTTCCAGCCTGCAGAAGCAGTTTCCCGTGTGAGCTGTGCTCTGTAACATCACTCCTTCAACACTGAAGGGGGGAAGGGGGGAAAGGAACAAAGTTTTTTTCAACTTCAAATGAATTCCCAAAGCGAGACAAATCCATTCTCACATGTTTCATAACCTCTCCAGCCCAAGCAAGAAACAGAGATACATCTGGACCTCCATTTTACAGTGCACAAGTACACACTGATCCAGCTCTGTGATGAGGAAGATTTTTGGTAAAGGCAGAGAGTTAAAAACAGAAACATCAACGGGCTCTGTGAGAGGCTCCCTCATGGCCAGCAAGGTCCATCACTCAGCAGTCATTTCTGCACCACACAGATTCAAAAGCACAATGCAGAAACATCTAAATTGATTTTACTTAACATCAGCTCTGAACCTGCAAGGCATATTAGTCCCAGCTCAACCCTACACAACTTTTGGGCCAAAATGGCCCTGGAAGCAGTGCAGCTATGTCCACATGGCACTGTGCCCGAACCAACAAGTCCTGCTGGACCAGCTTGACTCTGGACAGAGCCAGCACAGACGTCTGTATCCATGGCACAGTTAATCCACAACTCAGATAATCCAGCCATAGATAATGAGGAAAGAAAAACAAACAACTCTCACTTCAGCTTGAAAGTCTGACTTATTTCAGGAGAGTTGTATCAGCACATTGTTCCCTTTTGTATGCATCCCAAGGTGAATGGCTTTAGAGAAATAAGTGAGGCATTTGGGGGCTAACAATGAGTTGCAGGGGGAAAACAGCTGGTGTGCTTTTCCACGGTGAATTCTGTACACCAAAGAGAAGCTTAGAGAGTAAAAGGGTCACACTTTTTTTGTTCAACTGCTTACTGTTAATTAGATCTTGTCCGGTCTGAAAGGCTGCACAAAAATTGAGACAGACATGGTGTAATTAAGACTTGATGAAGTCAAGTGGCTGAGACTAAAAGTTCTATTTTCAAAATCAGATCACAACTTCTGGTTGTGCCAATACATTTAGCACTTCAGAAGAACAAGCCAGACAAATTCAGATCTTTTTTATGATTTCTTTGCAGTTCACCCGATGAAACTGCAGTAGCCCATTCCAACAAAAGCTGACTTCCTGGGAAGTCACACTACCACTGTTCAAGGAATGCAACAGTTGCAGTGGCTACAGTACAGCTCCCACGGTTCACTAAAGAGCATGTTGATGAGACACTAAACTGGAGACACCAAACTGGCCCTACACAGCGGTGCTTTCCGTATGCTCACCTGGAAGGGCCACTCAGCAAGTCAATACCCAGACTGGGTGAATCCTGTTCTGACTAGCAACACATTCCTGAACACACCAGGAGCATGCACCAAATCTCCAAGAGATAACGAGACTGAGGGATATGAGAAAAGGTAAACAGAACTGTCTCCACTTAAAGAAACAATAACGGTGAGAAGAAGCTAAAGTGGAAATTCATTCTGTTTCGACCACCAGCTGCTCCACCCGGGCAGAGAGCGAGGTGCCACTCTCTAAGGATGAATCCTCCATGGTGCATCTTTCACCAGGAAAGTTTTATCATTAGCACAATTTGAAGCCTATTTTCTCAAGGTGTGACCACCAGCTTTATGCCAGCACTGTAATGGGGGCTTCCAGGTCCAGAAGTAAAACTGCAATTTGCTTGGACTATATCTTAACAGAACGTCTGGTTTCTATTAAAGGTGGGATGGAAGTAACGGATCACGGCCCCTCCCCAGTGTCTGATTTAATCAGTTTCATAAGCGGAACTCAGTCACCCTAATGTCTCCCAGAGCACAAGGGATTTTGGCAGATCCACACCCTTTCCGGCTTGGTACCAAAGGAACTCAAACTCTCTAGATCTTTCCTGCGAGACCAGTTGCCTGACATTTCCCCACTCCCCGGTTTCAGATGGTTGCCGCACACCTGGGAGAAGCAGAGGGAGGACGAGGATGGCCGCTGAGCCCGCCCGGGCTCCGCTTGCCCCCGAGGGCTCCCCGNTGGCCCAAGAACAGGTTGGGAGAGGCTGCGGCAGGGCGGGGAGGAGGTGTCTGCCGAAACCCGAGCGCTGCACGCCGCCCCGGGCACGGCAGCGCAGGGCGCCCTTCCCGGCCGGGGCAGAGCCGGGACAGCGGCGGGACAGCCCCGGCCGGCGCTGCCCGCGGGTGGGGGCGGCCCCGGGGCAGCGCAGCCGAGGCGGGCCCGGGGTCGGGCGGCG
>VWZG01009607.1:184448-196235 GCA_013396735.1 Grallaria varia
CCCCCCCAATTCTTTTTTTTTTTTTTAAGCATGGGAATTGTAGTCTTTGTGCTCAGGGCTTCATTTCTCCGTGAACTACATTTCCCAGAAAGCTCCTCTGCCGGCGGGCCAGCCCTTCCTTCCGCGGTGGGGCACGGCCGTGCTAGGAAAGGTGAGTTTCCCGGCATTATTTCCCGTATCCCTCATTTCATTAGACGGGTTTAGTTATCCCGCACCCCCAGTATCACAGCCCAGGAGACAGGGATGACAGGGGAGTCCCTCTGCATTTCTGGCCAGTAACTGTAGAGTCCAGTTTTTCCTCTACCTTAACCTTTCCTGATCTTTTTCTGTGGAGCATTTTGAGTGCATTTTAAAAACAAAGTCAAGCCTCAGCTCTCCATAGGTACGTTTAAAGAGTTTCACTTGTTAGATACAGTCGTTATTTTTTTAATCTGAGCACTTTTATTTTAAAAGCAGCTTTGCATTTGACAGGAGATATCCTGTCCTTTGTAACTTTCTCTTCTCCACAGTCGTTCTCTGGTTCATAGCAGCTCTCAAATGTATGTTATTTTTGCCTTCTCTCTCTTGTGAGCCAACCCCTATTACATTTCCATTTCATTTCCCCTTTGAACATTTCCTTCTAAGAGAGCTTTTGGTGATAAGGGGCAGGAATGAAGAGTTTTCATCAGTTAAAGCAATTTAATTACCATCAGACTGGCTTAACAGCCTTTGGGAGCATCGCGACTGAAGTTGTTCTCAAAGCAAATTAGTTTATTGGGAGACTTTGTCCCTTCTAATTAATACATATGGGAAATTAAACCTCTTCAGAGGGAATACCCAACACAGCTCCTGCTAAACAGGGAAAACAAGGCAAAAATCTTTGCAAACTGAATCCACTGTTTAGATTTAAAAAGCACTTCAGACTATGGAGGCTGTCCAGTCTTGCCTGTAATTCAACTGATGATTATGCAAAGCCTTAAGAACTGGTGATTAACTGAGACAAATCTACTCTTTGCCACGAGCATCAGTAGAGTATCACAATACTTACAGCTAAACACCCAAACTTCAGTTGTATTTAAATACTGCCCCATTTACTATAAGGTCTGGTACTTGAGGGGTTACTGGGGGCTTGAGGCAAGGCCATTTAGATGCAGCAGGAGTCTAAAAACCATCCAGGCACTGAAGCACAAATCATCAGAAGTACTGAGGTGCCAGCCTTTTAGACAGGTAACCTGGCCACTCCAATACCTCTGACCTCACCCGCACTGCAGGTTTCCACATCTTGTACAAGCCCCCTTGAAGAGGGAGATGGTGGGAGACAAAAATATAAAACAGTCAATTCTCAGTACTGTCACTTTCAAAATTTTTTGTACTTTGTATGCAAAACCATAGAGAGGCTCAGAAAAAATAGTTTTAAAACACTGAAATGGAGAAAGAACTGCAGACTGCTAGAAAGCCAAAACAAAATCAAAGTCCAAACCAATCCACTGCTGTCTCAACAGGTCCTGCACACAACTCCAGGCTACTTATCAGCAAAGCCATCCTGCCTGTCTCCAGCAGGGAATGCCATTCCTCCCTTGAAGCAGGATGTCAGTCCCATTCCTACCTGCCAGGCAGTTGTTTCTGCCCCACACCCATTTGGGTGATCCCTTCTTTCTCAGCAAACCCCCTGTTTGTGCTGGAGAAGCAGAGCAGTACCCCTCCAGCTCTCCACTGACTCTGGAGAGGTGGCACCCACAAAAGAGGAGATGCCAGAGGCATTTAGACAGTATCCCAGTAATCTTCAGTCCCATTTCAAGGCCTGTTCTGCACCAGGCCTTTTGTAAAAGAAAATGAAAACAACCAGAACACACCACAGAGGAGTAACTCCAGTCAAGGCCTTTATACAGAAAAAACCCCAGCGTTTCAAGGTTGCTTTTCTCTCCCTTCCCACAACACCTGTTAAGGATGGGGTAAATAGAAAGGACTGATTTGGAGCAGGCAGAATGTTAGAAAACCAGAGCAAGGGTCTCCTATGGGGAGGAAACAGCCAGTGCCTCTGGGGTGGGGTGCTTGGCCTTCCTGCCATTTCCTGCACATACCTGGAAAAGACTTTGCATCTCAGGTCTTTCTGGGCTCTTTACAAGTCCTCTTAGGCAGCCGTCCTTCACACTGGGATACAAGAGCAGGAACCCTACAAGTCAGGGCTGTTAACTTTGTCCTTGTACCTTGAGCAGTCCTCTGTGCTGCCATCTGTCAAAGGGGTATGTGAGTGCTGTCCTCAGATGGTGAGCTTCAGCTAATGTTTCCAAAATAACTTGGTTCTTTACTAAACAGAAAAAAGAGCAAAAAATACTTATGAGCATCATTTGCCAGAGAATCCCAAGAAAATGGCATTAAGATCATGCTCTTTGCTTTCTTTTACCTTCCATGTGTTCTGTTCTTGCCTTATAGCTGAACATGTTCTCTGCCAGGAAGTTGTCTGGAGTTTTCAGAGCCACCAGATTCCTTCATTTCAGATCCCATTCTGTATCCAGAATCTCTCCAAACTTGACTTTTGTGCCAGCCTGTCTTCCCCCAGATCCCGTGGAAGTAGAGGAGCTGCAGCACTTTGTTTCTAGCTCCAAGAGGCTGTTTGTCATGACGGGGGCTGGAATCTCGACAGAATCGGGGATCCCAGATTACCGCTCCGAAGGTGTCGGGCTCTATGCCAGGACAGACAGACGGCCTGTCCAGCACGCCGAGTTCGTTCGCAGTGCCAGTGCCCGGCAGCGCTACTGGGCAAGGAACTTTGTGGGCTGGCCCCAGTTCTCCTCCCACCAGCCAAACACAGCACACCTGGTTCTAAGAGACTGGGAGAAGCTGGGGAAGCTGCACTGGCTGGTGACCCAGAATGTGGATGCCCTTCACACCAAGGCCGGGAGCCAGCGCATCACAGAACTGCATGGCTGCACACACAGGTAGAGCTGCTGGCACAGGGAGGTTGGTCAGAGCTCCAAGGCCCTCGTTCAGGCTGACTGACAAACAGCTGCAGGGTCATCTGCTGAGAAATGAGGCAAAATGTCCATGCTGTGTTCCTGGAGATGATGTGCTCAAAGGTGGTGCTGGGCTGGGGAAAAAGATAATAAACCAGTGCTGTTAACATCACAGTATTTGAGAAACATGTCTACCACTCTGCTTTTTCAAAGCATTATTTGGATCATTTCCCTTGAAGCCTGCACCAATTTCCCCTTTCCTTCGTACAGCAAATGTCCTCTTAGTGAAGAGGACAAGGGGATCCTGAGGATGCAATGATTATCCAGCACAGCTAAGCAGAGTGGTTAGTGCCAGAATGGCACAGCATGAGTGGACTGGAGAAGGGCCACCACAGCCTGGCTGGGATTACATAGGATTCCAGATGAAAAAGCACAGCCTGAACTGGGAGAGAGGATGCACAAGGTTCAAAGCGCTTCCTCTAGAGCACTCCCACACAGCAGCAGTTGGAGATAGAAAGACAGTTCCTTGACCTGTACTATTTGGTAAATAAATATGGAAAATAATGACAGGCCTCCTAAGGAACAAGTTAACAGGTTCCAGATCTTCAGCTGACTCTCTATTAAGACTTTGCTCTGAATTTCAGGGTTTTCTGCTTGGCCTGTGGAGACCAAATCTTGCGCTCTGAGCTTCAGGAGCACTTTGAAGCTCTGAATCCTACTTGGAAAGCCGAAGCGTTTGGTGTGGCTCCAGATGGGGATGTCTTCCTGACAGATGAGCAGGTGTGCAATTTCCAAGTCCCAGCCTGCCATAAATGTGGTGGAATCCTGAAGCCTGACGTGACATTCTTTGGAGACACGGTGAGCGAGGAAAAAGTGAGTTTTGTGCACCAGCGCCTGGCAGAATCAGACTCCATGCTGGTGGCAGGATCCTCTATGCAGGTAAGTAGGTCTGCCTCCCACACTGAATTCCTGTTTCCCTGCTACTCTGCCTGCAATGACCCTGGGTCCTGCAATGTAGGCTTGTGGGTTAGATCAGGCTTTGCAGAGCTTCTTTTTATTTTATTTTTACTGTAGTTGGAACCTGGCTCCACAGGTGACTTGTTTGGGCTTTCCTGTCACTGCTGCCAGTCTACTTCATGCTGCCATAAATAACTCCATTCAGACCTCTCTCTGCTGCCTCCTCTGTCAGGACAGTATAGGTTTATAATTACCCATAAAGCAAAGATACCGGGCACAGTTCAGTCCTCACATTATTTTTAGGCCTCATGGCAGACTATGTGAAATTTCAAGTTTTAGGATCTCTAATTCCTTATTAAATTCTCCAAAAGAGAGCTGAAATATCTCTCCTTACAGCTTAGGATTGTCCTTTGTATCACAATACATTTTCTCTATTAGCCTCTTACAGATAAGGTAACATAGTTAAACAACAGGGATTTAAAAAACCATAGGAGCTTTTGTAATACTGTTTGTATAAAAGAATTTTTTTCAGGAACAAGTTCCATTACATTAAAAAAACCTACGCTTAACACCTCCCAGAGCATGATAAAACCAAGGCTACCTGATCGTGATTCTCTTGGCTTCAGGATACTGGAGACAAATTCCTTGAGCTTGCACTTCTTAAGCTTATAATCCTTTGTACAGGAATGACTGAAATGCCTTAGGTTTGTTCTTGTACTACCTAAGCTGGGCCATGTGAGAACCATCAAAGTGCAACGTTAAAACACCTATGATAACTAATAAAAGCTGCTGCAGAGATTTACTAAAAGATGAGGACGGTTCCCTTCAACGTGCTATGAAATTTCAGTTTCTATGAAATTGCAAATCCTTCACTGACAGAGGTTAAAAGCTGTTCTTTTCTGTGCACTCCTGAATGAAGACATCTCCTATCTGAACCCTGTATGCACAGCTCCTTTTCTCACTGCCAACAGCAACTATTTTCCTTTCCTTACTCTTTTCTGTAGCTCTTCCCTTGCCTAAGCTGTCACTGATTTTGTCTTCTGGTGTTCCTGCAGGTATACTCAGGTTACAGGTTTGCCCTTGCTGCCCGGGAGAAGAAGCTGCCAATTGCAGTCCTTAACATTGGGCCCACCAGGTTAGATCACTTTGCGTCCCTAAAACTGAATTCCCGCTGTGGAGAGCTGCTGCCTTTGATTGTTGTGCATGACCAAACCAGCTGAGCTCCAGTAGCTCTCAGGACTAAAGTTATTTCTGCAAGGTGAGTACCTTCCCTGGTCAGTCACCTCACAGGGTAAGAAGGTGGGTTCCTGGCAAATGCTGAGACTGAGATGTGCTGACTAAAAAGATGTTCCCACACTGTGCCAAAACAGAAGGCTGGAAATTTTTATCTGTAACAGTTATGCTCTGATGGGCCATGATACCGTTTCCCATGGTCATAAACAAAAAATATACTAAGTGGTAATGCTCCCAGAAAACTGGGCAGGAGTGGCCAGGATTGAATTCCAATCTATTTGTCAGTATGAGAAAACTAGAGGAAAATCTGTAGTTCCAGAGAACCTGATCACACTGTTGCCTTTGCAACAATTCAAAACCTGTTCCTGGTTGGATTGGTCCAACTAATCCTAAACAAACATTGCCGTTTAAAGTAATCAATTGCATCGATAAAACAGCTTCTTCCTTCCACTCCTGCAGGAATCATCGTCTCAGAAAGGGGAAAGCCTCCATCTAAGAGGCAGCTGTGAGATCCAGTGCATGGCCGCTGAGGACACCAGGAGAGGGCAGCAAGCCTCACACGTGTCAACCTCACCAGTTCTCTCCATTGAAACCATCTCCACTTACCAGGAAACAGGATGATGATGAAAAAACACACTTTTCTGCCTTACCTTGCCGTGATAAACCGTGCCTTTTCACTCATTGGGACAGGATAATCGGGCTACCGTATCTGAGTGCAAAGTACTTTAATTCTAATTGTCCCCAGAGAAGAACAAGGGACAGGGATTGTGACCGAGTACCTTGAGGCTGTAGCACAGGAGGGCGACGTGGAAAACCAGGGCATCTGCTGGAGGATCCACTATCACTAGTGGGAAGCTAGAACGTGTAAAGGGAAAAAGGAGGCAAGAGGAACTGCAGTTTTCATTTTAAAAATGGTTCAAAATAGAAGCTGAACGGGAACACTGCTCTTGTAAGAGATTATTTGGAAGCACAGACTATAAGGCTGACACCTTCCAGGAAGGAGGGGAAGTCAGCATTTCTCCTAACTGTCACTTGACAAGCTAAACTGCTTCCTATTTGAACCCTTTAAAATTAAATATTGTTGAAATGCCAGAGGAGTTACTTTAAGCTAATCTGACCAGCACTGCTTTCAGGGGGGCTGCTACATTTTCCAGAATGCATTTTCTGACTATGTTATTTAATTAATGAATAGCTAAGTAGTGAATTAAAATTGTTTACAAGATTGATACTATTTGCATTGTAATTTTCTCTCCCTCCTATGATTTATTTAAGTACACTCTCAATAGCCAGTCTAGATTCATTTTTTTCCATTGCAAAAATGCAGAATGTAATTACTAGCAGCTGATGAATTAAGAGGGAAATACAATTAAATCTGTACAATAGGTCTCCCTCAGGAGGTAATCTCAAGCTATTAATAGATGCAATTTCCACACTCCTAACAGGAGATCCATCACTACTGGGTAACCATTTTTTGTTGATCCTTAGGGTGGTAATATAAGCCATATCAAACCATTTACAGAGTAAAAGACATAACCTTGCACAAACTAGAAAACTAAATTTTGACTTGACCTTCTGCATGAATCTACCATTCCCCTTCTGGCTATGAGGGATATCAGTTGTTGGGGTTTTTCAAATGCCCCCTCCTACTCTGCAAATAACATGTCCTGTGCTAATATTTTGACAAGAACTGTAACAAGCAGTTGGAAACAAGGATGACAGAGTCATCTGCTAAAAGGTCAAGTAGCACAGCAAGGACAACTGACCACGTGATGCAAAGTTCTTTTTTGCTTTGTTGTTGATTCAAATTCATGCTAGGCAGGAGCAAGTAAAGCATAGAAAATAAGGGATACATAGGCACCCAATTTCTGCAGAAGGTAGAGGGCATTAAGATGCTTAACACATTTCAAGATTTGGCTGTTATGGGTCAGAGGAGAGGTGGCTTCACTTAGAAACCAAGTGAGATCAGTTCAGGACCCTGACCTGCATTCTGCTCTCATTTAATGGAGACTCCACTCTTCAGTGAGTCAACTGTCTGCTGTTGGGCAGTGAAGAAAGTTCACAGATGTCACTCTGTATTTATCTGTCCTGTCCATAGTACAGCTGTCTTGCTAACCAAAGCTTTTGCAGAAATCATAGCTAAAGTATAGCAGTCTCCACACACAGTGAATTTGTTTGCACAGGTTTTTCCATGTAAGAAGAGACACTGATGCCTCCTTAGCAGAGGAACTGAGGCTGAGTTTCTTACCATGTGCATCATCTTCTGTCCCACCTTGAAACTCCTGTGACATTGGTGTGTCAAAAACAGAGGCTGCAGGTTTAGTGCCAGTAGAACCAGCATTTTGAGAAGGTGTGGGAGCGTTGCAAGAAGTCTAAAACAAGAAAACATTTCAAGTGAAGACTTGGAATTAGCAATGTGACAGGTAACTAAACCTCCCACATCTATCCCAGGCTCTTCTCCAGTTCTGCAGCTGAGCCTGCAAGAGAGGAATCAGCGTGTCTCTTCAGCATTGCTAACAG
This sequence comes from Grallaria varia, assembly GCA_013396735.1. NCBI lineage: Eukaryota > Metazoa > Chordata > Aves > Passeriformes > Formicariidae > Grallaria > Grallaria varia. Next base: position 192,089 of record VWZG01009607.1, read on the forward strand.
ATGAGCCCCCCAGCCCTCTGGTGATAACACTTAAGTCCCTAGGACAATGACTTACAATAAATGAACATTACAGTAAGTTTCCTGTGCATGGTTTATTACTATATGTTAATGAGCATATCCACAACACGTGTAGGAGGCTGAGATAAAGGAGTTCCTTTTCTTTTCCTGCTAGGCCGATTGAGCACTACCAAAATTGACTTCTTTTGGAGCAGGATCAGAGTACTTCAGCTCTTAACATGTTCCCCAAGACACCACTGAGAAGTTCACTCAATTGAGAAATGCCTGGAAGAGCCTAAAGTTCCTGCACCAAAAGGCAGATCTGCATCACTCTAATGCTGATTGACACCTTCCCCTGTCACTCCTTGGGGGCTGTTTGTGTGGGAAGATGCAATGCACAGAGATAACAGCTATCAGAAGATAACTGTCATTGCAGGCAGCTAGCAAAGACCCATCCTGAGAAGTTTGTGTTTCTCAGCTTACTGATGTAGTCACCAGCCTGGAAGGAGCTCAGAAACCTCCAGGGCTGAGCACTATAGAATGTGAATTAGCCATGCTGTGGGAAAAATAACAAACTCAATAACATAACTGACCTAGGGTTCAGCTTCATTCTCTCAGCTAATGAAGAATTTGCAAGGGAGGAGGGTTTTCAAAGGGGGAGAAATACTGTTCCTGAAAGACTAAAATGAAAGGACCATAATCTTTGTGTTACTGGCTAAAATTATGGGAAAAGAACTGTTGCAGAGCCTGAGGAGTGTACTCACAGATCCTTTTTTTCTATGTGTGTTGTCTGCTTTAAGCCAGTCTTATGCTCCACGTGATTCAACCCTGCCTTTTTTGGCTCACAGTTTTTAGACCAGAACACCAGTATTTTAGATCATGGTTTGCAGTCATAGCTCTGTCCACCTACAGGTGCCAAAAGAACACATCAGATAACAGTACAAGGACAGTTTCTTACCACGAGGTTAGCTGAATCAACAGTTTATGCTCTTTCCCTTATCTTACAACCGTTCCTCCTGAAGTTTGGATGGAGTAGCTGAGAGTACCTTATAATGGGGTTTTCTGCTGCTCCTCTGAAAGTGGGGTTGGAGTTACCCAAACAAATAAAAGCCACTTCCTATTTGGCAGATCTTGTCTTTGTTTCTGGGCAAATTCTCAGAGCACACTGTAATTGAGTCCAGCAGCCTGAGAGAGGTATTTCACACACTGAGCTGCAGTGAGGGCAACACAGACTGCAGATGGCCTGGGCGGTTTGGTGGCTGTGGTGTCAGTGCAGCCTCCCACAGTTTACAGTCAGATTGCTCCTACTGATACACCTGCTTGTTCACGACTTCTGGAAAATTACCCAAACCCCTGGGCATGGTAAACTAGGGAGGTTCAGGAGCCTTGGAGTGAGGGTGACTAAATCTACCTTCTAGAGTGTGCTTCTTCCCCTGTGACTGCCTTTGATGTCACCCTTTCCCAGCCTTTGCAGCAGGAAGGTGAAAGAGTTAAGCCAGATGGGCATTAAACCCACTGTTCCAGACACCTGCAATTCTGTGTGCAGCTCCCTGTCCTCTCCCTTCCCGCTCAGGAAAGGTACCCAGCTACCACCTTCTGCACCACTAATTAGACAATGGCAGAGAAGAGGAAAACCTGAGCCTGAGAGGAAGAGCAACAGTACAAGTGTCTTGTGTTGGTCTCAGGCCCAAATAGAAACTGACACAGGATCATTACCACAAGCATAGTTGTTTGCTCTCTGCATGTCTCACCTCAGCTGGAGCACTTTCTTTTTCATCTCTGCAATGCCCAAGTAGTTAAGAGTAATTCAGCTCTCCCCGCAGAGCCTGAAAAATCCTGGCCTAGAAAACAACAATAGAGAAAAGGAAGATAAGAGGCTGAGATTTCACTTTGCAGTGTGAGCCCACAGAGACACTGTCCCTCCAGCATCTCACGTGCCAGCTGCAGTGCTGTATAGGGCCTCAGAGCTTCCCAGCTTGCTGAGCACAGGGATACCTTTTGTTTCAGGTACTTTCTTTCTGTCATAGCAGATCTTCACACACTCCTTGTACTCCCCATACGCTGGCAGTAAATCAGTTCAAGCAATCACCGGCCCTGCTCTATCCACAACGTTGCTCAAAGCCCTAATGAGCAGCTTTGCTCAGCCTCTTCAGCCGTCCCACCTGTGCTGTTCATTAGGGCCTGACACTCCACAGTTTGTGGGAAGGTTCCCTGTGGATGGGTGCTCTTTGAATTTACTGTTAGGTCTTTCACACCACCAAAGCAGCATGGAAATGAGAAGCATGATCAAGGGACCAAACATAAGTGCAGGCTTATAAAATCTGTATGGAGTACAATGGATGCAAATTGAAATGGAGCCTTCATTTATCCATTGAGTTTATGCATGGAATGGTAGATGCCAGGAGTAGATACACTGCCCACCTCAAATCTAGAGAGTTCCTGTCACAGGCAAAATTTATACCAACAGTTTCTGAAATACTTCCAAGTGCACCCCAGCAATCTTCCCTGCTTGTGATGATACAGCTCAAAAGTACAGTGTTCCTTCTAGATAGTGATGATATTTTACTTTTTTCTCTACAATGAGGTTTATCATTTATCACTAGAAAGGGATTTCAGTAACATTTACTTAGGAGCTTTACTGTTCTACAAAAAATAATTTCAGAGAATCAGAGCTAGTGTGTGAGCACAGGAGACCTCATCTTGCACTTCCAGCACTATGAATGATTCATCTTGGCCATATGGCGGGAGCATATCCAGGATCCTCAGGATTTCTGTGGAGGACCCCAAGTACTCAGTGTTTCCAGAAAATTCATGTACACAAACACCCAAGGAAAAACAAGCAAAAAATATTGGTACAAAACTAAGACTTATTCTGCTCTAAGATGGAGTATATGGCTGTCACACACGCATACCTTTTTTTTTTTTTTTTTAAAAAAGAACAATGCTGTTTACCGCTATCTCATTACCATCCTAATGTCCTCAAAGATCCAGCCACCTTCACTAGGAAGGGATTGCAAGTACCTTCCAACGACATTTCAAGCCAGCTTCTTCCTTCTCCTTCTGGTTTCTCAGGGCTCTCTCACAGATCCTTAGGTTCTGCAGTTCACTCTGGTGATAAACCAGGGCCTTCCTCCTGCCCTGCCAGTGAGCAGGAGTGAGCAGACCCTGCCCCAGGAGCTCACCCACACCTTCCAAAATCCTCTGCTAGTGAAACTGGCACCAAGGGCAGGGGGCAGCTTTGGCACAGGACCTTGGCAGGGCTGGAAAACTGGGGCAGATACCGACCCTTAGAGGGGCTCCCTGCCCTCCAGGCCAACATTACCTCCTGCTTGCAGCTCCTGAGCCAGAACAGTGCTGGGCAGGGGAATATGTCCCTCAGAGCTGGGGGCAGCCAAAGGGCTGAAGCCCCTCACACAGCTGTGCTGTGGCTATCGAGGGTGAGGGTGGGCGAGCGGGACACCCTGAGGAGCCCAGGGAGGGCGGGAAAGGTACCCTGAGGAGCCCCTGGAGCGTGAGGGAGGGCAGGAGGCTCACACCGAGGAGTTCCCAGAAGAGTGAAGGAGGGCAGGAGAGCCGCCCTGAGGAGCCCCGAGGGGATGGGAGGCTCACACTGAGCAGTTCCTTGGAGGGTGAGGGAGGGCGGGAGGAGGGTCACACCGAGGAGCTCCCAGGAGAGTGAAGGAGAGTGGTAGGGTTGCCCAGAAGAGCCCCCGGGAGTGTGAGGGAGGGCAGGAGAGCCGTCCTGAGGAGCCCCGGGAGGGCGAGGGTGGGCGGGAAGGGGCGCCCTGAGGAGCCTCGGGAGGGTAAAGGAGGGCAGGAGAGCCGTCCTGAGGAGCCCGAAGAGTGGGAGGGAGGGCGAGAGGCTCACAATGAGGAGCCCTCGGGAGGGCGGGAAGGTCGCCCTGAGACGCCCTTGGAGGGTGAGTGGGAACGNCGGGAGGGCGAGGGTGGGCGGGAAGGGGCGCCCTGAGGAGCCTCGGGAGGGTAAAGGAGGGCAGGAGAGCCGTCCTGAGGAGCCCGAAGAGTGGGAGGGGGGGCGAGAGGGTCACAATGAGGAGCCCTCGGGAGGGCGGGAAGGTCGCCCTGAGACGCCCTTGGAGGGTGAGTGGGAACGGGAATGTCGCCCTGAGACGCCTTTGGAGGGTGAGGG
>VWZG01009607.1:196303-230847 GCA_013396735.1 Grallaria varia
CGGGGAGGGTGAGGGGGGACGGGAATGTCGCCCTGAGACGCCTTGGGAGGGTGAGGGGGGACGGGAAGGTCGCCCTGAGACGCCTTTGGAGGGTGAGGGAGGGAGGGAAGGTCGCCCCCAGACTCCCCGGGAGGGCGGGAAGGTCGACCTGAGACGCCCCGGGAGGGTGAGGGAAAGCAGAAGAGCCGCCCTGAGGAGCGCTGGGCGGGAGGGAGGCTCCCACCGAGCAGGCCCGGGAAGTTTGGAAGCTTGCCCTCATTAGTCCCAGGACGGCGGGAGATTCGAGCCGAGCAGCCCTCACGAAGCCGCAACCCCACCCTCAGCCGGCGGGTCCCTGAGGGGGAGGGGGGGGCGGGCTGCCCTCTGGGCGCACCTGCTCACGGCCCCGCCCCCGCCGCTGCCGAGGGCCAATCAGCGAACGCGGGGGCGCCGCTCGCGCCACGCCGGGCCGTGGGCAGAGGGGCGTGGCCTCCATCACGCTCCGCCTCCTCCCTCCCAAAGGTCCCGCCCCGTCCCCTCAGCGCCGCGGGAGGCACTGGCTGATTTGTAAGGTGTTTATTGAAGTGTTCTTTTACTTTCTGCGGCCGCCCTGAGGGGCACGAGGGGAGACTATTTGCAGTATTTATCGGTGTCCAGGTTCTTGTGCTCGGGGTTGTAGGGCGCCTTGGCGAAGCACGTGGCAGCGGCGCGGTCGCAGTTGCAGACGAACATGGAGCACTCGTCGTTGGTGTCTGGAGGAGAGAGAGGCAGTCAGACCCCTCACCAGGGACTGCAGTGGCTCGGGCTGCCATTTCTGCTGTCAGGGCGTACCCCTTTCGGGGTGTACCGGCTTCTCCCTGCCACCCCTCTGCCCCAAAGCTCTGCCGTGTCCTGCCCCTCCCTCCCCTGCAGTGCTGTTTGCCATCCCCTCTGCTCTTTACTCCGGTCCAGAGCCCTATAAAGGCTCCACCACTCATCAGAGCTGCCCGGCAAAAGTCATGGAACACTTCCCAGCTAACACACTGATCTCTTGGATACTGCCATTAGAAGGACTCTGAGAAAAGTACCAGAGACTCCATTCCCTGAAGAGGAGACAGCTTCCCTGTGATAAGCTTCATAAATGAGTGCTGTATGGAGAATATTCACTCCAGTGCCTGTGCGAGGCGCCCCTTTTCTAACAACCAGCCCCCCGGCCAGGACTTGGACTGTGTCTTCATGCCACAGCCCTATTCCTTCCGAAGAGAGAATGCAGAACATTGAGTGGAGTGGACATACTGCTACATGTAATCACTTTGTTGGAGCAGCTGAACTTGTAGGACTTGGTGTAGGGGTTGTCCAGGAGGTGTCTGCATGATTCCATTTTCTTTGCCTGTGAGTAGCAGTTATCATGTACTTGGCAGCACCTGGGAAACAAGGAGAAAAAGGTCAGAAACTACCAGAAATGCAAGCTCAGCTGACCTGTAAGACACACAAATATGCTAGAGTTGCTTTGACAATGCACTGAACAACAAAAAGAAAAAAAAGATAGCCAGTGATAAGAGGGCAGACACAGTTGTGCCAGCTCATGGTCCAGGGGGTGTGTGATACATGCACTTACTGGAGCATCATCGCAGTTGTCTGTTGGGCACAGGGACACAGAAGCCACACCCTGCACACGCACAGGCTGTGAGAGCACAGCCAACACAAAGCACCGTGTCTTGCCTGTCAGACTCATGTGGTGTCTAAACTGCCCAAGCCATTTCGTAGCATTTTCCACCTCAGCCCTCCATGTGTTGATGGTTGTTCACTGGGCAGAGTGTGCGGGCTGCTGGCACAACAGTGCTGGGAAAAAACCCACTGGAACGAAGGCAGTGCTGCCACAGAAAGGACAACAGAGTTGCTGGGATGCTATTTTATCTCAGTAATAAGGCATGAAGGTGTGATACTGGACATTCTTGTTCCCTTGAATTGCTCTGTGAGAGAAAGCTTTGTTCACAGCAGACAGAGAGTTTTGTGAATATTTACAGGCAGGGCCACCTGAGACGAAACTGGTGCACGGAACCAGGAAAGCACAAGCAAGGAAAGAGGTTTGTAAAAGCAGAGTGTTATAAACCTGTCGAGCTCATCCACGGGAGTGCCGCTGCCTCCCAGACCGCAGAAGCAGCCGTAGTCAGCGTAGTCCAGCACCGGGTGGCTGTCTGGCACGGTGCACTTGATCATCTTGTGGAACAGCCACAAGGCCCGGGGCGAGACATCGGCGCTGGCTGCGCCCACTGAGGAGAGACACAGAGGTTAGAGTCAGGCTCAGTGTTACCAGTCCAGGGGTGAGGGCTCCTACACACCCGACAGCAGGAAAAGCAGGGCCAGGAACTTCATTCTTGCAGGACTTGATGGAGATTCTGGTTCTAAAGGTTCTCTTTATACGACACGCTCACCTTGACGTGGGTATGAGATAAACCAGCCAGTATTTATGTTACTAAATGCAGACTTCTTCCATCAGAGGCTGTGAGTGGGAGGTTGTGGCGTGACCAGCTGAAGGCCAATTGATTGAAAACTATGAAAGTTGGGAAGGCAAATATTTGCTCTCTAAATTTTTGCTGTTAAATTCCTGTAGTGCTACTATTTCAGTCAACCTGAAAGATCTGGATGTTTTTAAGGGCTCTCTGCTGACAAATAGTAGCAGTATGGTAGTTAAGTTGAAATTTGCTGGCACACTGATAACCACCTGCCACTAATACCTCCATCCTCTTTTAATAGTATCCCACTTACTATTAATCTTGTATCTCTCCATGGATTCTCCTGGTCTAATTCAAAGAACATGGTTCAAGTTATCCACTCACCTCAAATAACCATTTGGCATGAGCTGAACCAAAAAAAATTCAAGCTGTTGAAACCATAGGGGAGAAGGAGGTACTACTAGGCAAGAAACAGGAGCCAAGTGACCTGGAAAGCCCCTGTATCTGACTTAAATGAATAGTGTCTATTTTTACATGACCTTATGGGATTTACACTGGAAAGGAACTGGGCTGAGAAGTTTCAACATACACAGTGGACTTCATTAACTTAGAGCACTTTGTCTTTCTCCAGCACCAAGACAGAACCCAGTTAGCCCCTTTGGTTCTCTATGCCAAGGGATGAGGTGAGTTGGGAACCTTGAAAGAAGTTCAGAAAATGGGTAAGAAAAAGCTTCCCAGAATCAGACAGGGACAAGTTCAAAACACTCCCCCCTCTCTTTAGACCCCAGAGGATCTGGCGTTTTTGGGGTGACTGGTTTGGCACACTCAAGATACAGATCCTAGACTTGATAGCCAGAGTCTGCATTTATTTCCAAAGCACCAAACAAGTCCTCAGTTTTTAAGAGAAGAGGAAGAGGCAAAGCCAACCTTTTAACAACAATCTAATATACCACAGTGCTTATGCAGGAAACTTTGGGCTCCACACCTCTCAGTAGGTTCCAGAGGGGGCGATGATGACATTTTCCTCCTCAGGAGGTCTGAAAATGCAGTGTCCATAGGATGTTGATACATTCATAGGAAATCTAAAGACAGACATACTGCTGAACAACCAGACTCATCCTGCATTTCTGACCTCCTCAAGTGCTCCGATTCTCCAGGGCTCCCCACTCAGAAGTTGCCTACAGCAAATGGATGCTGAGTTACAGATTCAAGATTCTCAGTGTTCTAACAGAGCACTGAACAAACATTAAAGGCTGATGTAAAGGACAGTCCGTACCACAGTTCAGAAAAAAATAATTCAATCTTTTGCTCACAGATCAATTTGCTGACTTTCAGTATCCACTTAAGTGCTCTCTATCTCCTCTGATGCTTTGATCAACTCTACTCTTTTTTTTTTTTTAATTATTATTTCTCTGTTCTCTTACTGATGAAACTTAAGACTCAGGCTTTTTCCTCAGTTCTCAGTATCTGATGTATTAGTCATAAATCAAGAATTTCTTATGTTGCATTTCATACATTTTAATTCAACAAAAGGATCACCAAGTGTGGGAAAGTGAGCATGTGAGCATTACAAAAGTGCCTCATGAGAAAAATCCCAGCAGGGTAAAGATTTTTCCACGCATGCTATTTTTGGTTTCCCCCAACCTGTGCTACATACAAAGCTGCTGGTCCTCAGCATACTCATGAGCACATCCCAGCTTACAGCTGGTTCCAACTTACAGACTTGAACCTTAAATTAACTTTGAAGACTTCTCATCTTAGACTTGCTCAGGGTTCCCTACTATTTCACACTGTTAGAGTTCTCCTTTCTCTTGTAGCATTGTCTGTTAAGGACTTCCCTTCCCATCTTCACAGTTTACTTTCTTAGATCTAGGTTCCTTAGTTCACCAGTCACTGAACCCAGAGCATGAGCCAAACTTCTAAGCACCACATTCTCTCCTCCTTTTTATGAACCTAAAAATACTTATACAAAACCTCTGTAATGCAGAGGAGAGACACAACCTCTACTAAACCCAGACCTGCCTCACATTATAAACTGGGACACTGCCAGTGGGTGCAGAAGAGAGAGTCAGAGCCCTGCCTGGGGCTTTTATCCTAATGGCAGGATGTGATCCCTGCCAGGTCCAAATTCACCATTGGAAAACCCGCCCACTCCCAAATAATGACAGAGGAGGACAGTTTTCAAATAATTTATTAGGAATTTAAAACTGAAATCTGGAAAAAGGGTTACAGGTGTGGAGAGAACAAACATTGGAGTGTAATAACTTACTGGCTTAAAAACACAGCTTTATTTCTTTTAAAAAAAATGCCCACCCTGAAACTGGAGCCCCAGCCTCCAGGCAGTGGCAGCAGTGGCCAGAGAGTGACTCACAGCCCAGCAGCAGCACAGCTGGCCCGGGATGTCTGGAGGGGGCACGGAAGCAGTTCAGCGCATACACCAAGAGGGAGGAAAGCGCTGTCCGCAGACCCAAATTTGAAGTATATAGAATAAAAATAAACCCAATAAAATGCAGCTCTTCTTTAATTAGGAAATATTTAAAAAAACAGACATACAGACTCTTGTCTCAGTAACAAAAATTATTGCTTTGTGTTTTCAGTACTGATCTGTTAAGTACCTTCTTACCTAAACAGAACTCTCCAAACGCATCGCCCAGGTCAGGACAAGCTCTGGCAGACAGGGGAGAGATGGAAGAGAAAAAGGGCCCTGTGGGCGCTGTGACCCTCCCAGTCCTTTTCTAAATGCCCCTCTCCCTTACAGGGGCTCAGTTTGGGGGAAAAGAGGGAATGATTTTTAAAACTTAAGATGAAGCTGTTATTTCCCTGGGAAAAGAGTTTGGCTGCATCTTAATAAAAGGCTTAATCACCCCCCTTAACAAGGTCTTTGGTTCACTGAAATCCAGACCCAAACCTGCCCTGTGTATTCCTGCTGGAGGCCTCCCCTGGCAGAGTGCTGGTTAGCAGGGGCCCGGACCACACCAGAGGAAGCCCCGGCAGGTTCTGGAGAAGGGACTGGATCACCCCCACACAGGACAACGGACAAATTCCCACAGTCTTCAGAACACAGAGTAAAGCAAACGGGAAGCTGCAATTCTATAATTCATATAATCCCTGAGAAGCCCTTAACCCGCCCCCAAATCACCACCCTAATGCTTTTCTCCCCTGTTAACGAATCCCCATCCCAGCGCCCTGCCCTTCAGAGAACGACTACCCAAAGCTCCCCCTGGCTGACACCCCTTCCGATACCCTCACCTCCAGAGGAGGATCCCCTTTCCCAGGAAATCTTGACACAAGCGATAATGTTTGGAGAGTGAATTCCTTTCAAAGTAACCAAGACAAGCAACGGCGGCAAAGCCCTTTCCCTAAGCCAGCCCAGAGCCGGCCCTACGGAGCCCAGGGATGGAGTCTGTACATCGAGCAATTGGAAGCAGCTTTAACCCGCTCAGCGAAACAGNCTTAAATCTTACAGTAAAAGGTGTACAAAAAAAGAACGGAGTCCTGTCAGGATTCTGCTGGAGAGTATTGCTCACGCTGCGGCACCAAGTCCAGGACCTGGAGCTGCTCCTTGGAGCCAGGCTGCAGGCAGCAGCCAGGTTCAGCTCACGATATTTACATATTATACAGGAGGAAAAAAGAAAACCCCACGTAAAACTAAATCTAGGAAAAAAAAAATCTTTCAGCTGTAAGGATAGTGTTTTTCACTTAGCAAAATATACATTTGTTTTGTTCCATAGCGATGTCCAACTTTTTCGGATCCTTGGAGTTTCACACTTTTCAAAGCCTCACATTTACAAAACAGAAACAATTAAAAACAGTTTCTTTAAAAAAAATAGAAATACAGCAGTTCCTCTCAGCCTTTGCTCTCTCTGTGTCTCTTTCTTCCCTTCAGAACTGCATTCTTGTTACATACCGTGCTTTAAAAACACTGACGACAACAACAACAGAGTTGAAAATATTCAAAACAGTTTCAAAGCCAAATAAAAATACTCCTCAATGAAACCTACCTAACACAATCACAAAGCCAATTCATAAAATATGTCTACTAGCTCGGGAAAGAGCAAACAACAAAAAGAAGGGGCAGCCCCAAAAAAAGATAAAAAAATAAAATAAAAAAATAAAACTAACAGCTAATAAAATAAATAAAAGAAGAATCAGTGGGCTGGGGGCAGGGAGGGGGGAAGCGTAAACCGTCGGTGGTTAGTAAGAAAGCGAGATGATCTCCTCGGGTTCAGTCCAGTGTGGTCTGGTCAAAGGGAGAGATCGGGGCAGGGCGGCAGGAGCCTGGCAGCCAGCCGGCAGTGTGCAGTTTGATTCAAGAGAAAGGTAACCTTGGCTCATCCCCCGAGGCTCACCAGATCCTCCAGCCACTCGCTGTCCTCGGTTAGGTCACTGGGGAATCTGTGGGACAGCAGGGGAGGCAAGAGACAGGATCTAGAACAACCACGGCGTTTCTCCTGGGTTTTTCTTCCAGCGCGATCTGACAGAAATGCTCAATACCCAAATTGTGCCTCAGCACAGACTTCCTCTGCACCTCACTGGCACAGATGTTTCCATCTTTAATGGCAATGTGCAGGCCTGGGAAACAGGATCCCATGCACCATGTGGCCTGCCCAGGCCTGTTGCACTCCTGACCCCTGGAAGGGCCGGGAAATAGCAGGGTCCAGTCATTTCTCCAGCACTCAGCTCAGTGCAGCCCTGCTGGGCTGTCTGGGCTCCTGTCTGGACACTGTTCCCTGCAAGTTTCTGCCCTCCTTTTTGAAAAGCTGGTTGCTTTTTGTTGGTTTGTTTGTTTGTTTGTTTTTTGTGGGGTTTTTTTTGGGTTGTTGTGTTTTGTGGTTTTGGGGTTTTTTTAATTTTATTTTAAGCGAGCTAACTTCAGTTACATTTGCAAAGCACACAAAGACCATCCACCAGTTCCCTCTCAGGCCCATCTGAGGACCAAGAAACAGAACTGATTGGATTTTCCTCCTACCCTTCTCCCAGGCTCAAAAAACTTGCTCCTCAGAGACTGGTCTCAGCAACAGTGAGAACAACCAGCTGCACAGCAGGGGCTTCCCCAGCCACACAGGTGAGCCAAGTTTATCTCTCAGGGTCACTGCTGGGATGTGACTCTGGCCATTTCCTTCCTCTTTGTGCCCAGACACAAAGTCACCTCTCCACAACACTCAGCCTGGGGAGGATTAGGTAAGCATCCAACCTCTGGTGCAGAAGAGAGCCCTGGGCTGGCTACAAGACTCCTCTCGCAGGCTGGGTCAGGCCAGTGAGCCTCCCAGCAACATCCACAGCTTCAGCCGAGAGCCCAAGCACAGGGACCAGCTCACAGCTTTACTCCTCTCTCATTTCCTGCTCCTGTTCAAAGCTCTCTTACCTCCTGCCTTCTTGGTCCCCAGCTTCAGTGATACCCATTGGTAAAAGCTGTTGCAATCAAGGGACCCTGTGAAGAAAGAGTTAAAACCCCACTCTTAAACAAAAGTAAGGTGAATTACTACCACAACAAATTCAGTCATGGCTCAGATTCTGGGAAAGCTGGTTTCAGTTGGAGGTGCCAGGTCTAAAGAGCACATCACTCTGCAGGACAATGTGCCAGGGCCAAGATGGGCTCTTGGAAAGCCTGAGCTAGATCAGAGAAACATCTGAACATCAGGACCTTGAGTGGCAGTTGGAAAGAGCCAGCAGAGACCAGAGATGGGGGTTCCATTCTGCACTGGCTGCTTGTGGTCTGGGGCTCAGCGGTGGCACAGCCAGTGCTGTGGTGGGTGGTATTTCTCAACCAGAAATGAGCCTGTGGGCTGGGGGGGCTGCCTGCTGCTGCTCACCTCCATCACCACATGGAGATACATCCCCTGGCTGTGCCAGTCTTCATCTCCCTCCTCCCACAGAGCCAGCAGGGAGCACTCACCCACCCCTGGGGCAGACAGGGAGCACTCACCCCTGGGGCAGACAGGGAGCACTCACCAGAGATGGGGCAGACAGGGAGCACTCACCCACCCCTGGGGCAGACAGGGAGCACTCACCAGAGATGGGGCACACAGGGAACACTCACCCACCCCTGGGGCACACAGGGAGCACTCACCAGAGATGGGGCACACAGGGAACACTCACCCACCCCTGGGGCACACAGGGAGCACTCACCCCTAAGCTGTGCCCGAAGCCGGTGCTCGGGGCCGGACTGGCAGCGCTGATGTAACTGCTGACCCCTGAGTCCTGGTTGGCGGCTCCATAAAGCTCTGCCATCGGCCCGGGGCTGGTGGTGCCCAGGAATCCACCAGTGCGACTGGGGGTGGAACCTACAGCAGGCAGTAAAACTACGTAGTGAAGATCCCAAAAATGCAACCCCGTCCCACCCCCCTCCCGCAGCCCCTGGCAAACCTCGGTGACAGGGCCCCACCCCAGGAGGGAAGTGGCCGTTACCTGTCCCTCGCACCACAGCCGCTGCAGCCGCTGCTGCCGCCATCGGTCCATACGCAGTGAGGGGGATTGCTGGAAGAGAAGGATCAGGCAACTCAGGGGCACTGTGGCTACATGGGAAACTCCTCGACAGGAGCCTTCACTTCCCACTGCCAAATACCCGGCCCACACACACAAATGGCCTTAGTGCACCACAGAGGACAACAAAGGATGACAACAGGGAGGTGCACAGCCGTGCATTTATCTGTGTCCTTTTGCACACCCAATGTCCAGGGGAATGCACGAGCCACGCTCTGCCAAGCCCACACTCCAGAGCAGCCAAGGGCACGATGTGGAAGAGCTGAACCAGAATTTCAGATATATCCTGTCACTACTTAGCTTGCAAGATACAGTTAATCTCAAGCTACAGATTCAGATTTTGGCAGTAAATGTGGAGAAACACAGCAGCTCAGGGACAGCAGCTGAAGCTCAACATCCCAAGGCTCAACGTCTCCTCTGTCTCTTGGTAGTATTCTTGAATAACAGTTTAATAGCCTCTTTCTCCCTGTGTCTCTGCTCAAGATGCACCATCCTCCCCATGCTGAGTTTTGCCCCTGAATTGCTCAAACCCTCATTGTGCATTGTAGAAAAGCAGGAAACATGTACCTAGGGAGCAGGAACTAGAAATGGCTTAATTAAAACAGTAAGTCTTAATTTATATGTAGCAGTTCTAATTCCCAACTCTACTGCCACAGGCATCCAGCCTCAGGGCAGGAGGCATCTAGCCAGTGTGTTTCTCTTTGCCCTTAAAATGACTGGGTCAGCATTTCATGCTTGAATGTGAAATTCACTGTGATTCTGTTTAGAGCACCATAAAAAGAGGTCAGAACAAATCAATCGCGTTAAGGCTGAAACCCAGACTAGCTTATGAGGGAATATTTAGTAGCAGGCACCAGCCTGTTTCAAGCAAACGTCATATGAGGCTCCTATCTGGGTTAGCCGCTCATTACAGGCCCTGGGCCAACATAGGCATGTTGCTGCTTCACATCACCCCCAAAGATGCTGTTCTGGGAAAGAAAGGCTGCTGGCAGCCACCCTCCTGCCCCATCTCTGCTGCAAGTCCCTAACTCATGAATGAATGCAGTTTTACTGAGAAAGGAGGTGAGGTCTTCTAAAAACTCCATTTCTTTCACGGGGAAAAACCCTCCTTGCCTTTGCATTCTTATCTGCTGAGACACCACGTTTGTGTTGCAGTGACAGAGCACCTGCACACACACTCCCTGGGTGCTGGAGCAATCACTCCTGCCTGTGCCATCCCCTCCTCTCGGCTCCCCTTGCCAAGCCCGTGTGTGCCGCAGCCACTCAAGGCACAAGGGCCCTCGAGCACCGCACAGCTCGCTGGGCCTTTGTGGGAGCCGAGGGGCCCTGCCCTCCAAAGGGCCAACTCCAGCCTATACATGGGCACGGCAGCTCGTGGCCCAGCCAAGCGGCTGCACAGGGCCTGTTTAACAGGAGGTAAGCGTGTCGGGGAGGGAAGAATGCCACGATCCCCAGCTGGTACTTCAGGGAGACACTCAGGACTGTAAGCTAACATGGCACCCAGCCAGGAAACCAGCATTAATAACTTCTTGTTGTACAGAGCCCCGGGCACTGGTGACAGCCAGGCCCCAGGCAGGTCACCTCTGCTAGGAAAAGGCACAGGGCAGCCAGGGGTGGACACAGAGGGAAAATCACTTTTGCCAAGTCACCAACGTTCCTCGACAAATTTGATTGGTTTTGCTGAAAAACACACATGTAAATAAACCACTGGACCCACATCTCCTTTGCTTGGCAAGCAGCAGGCTCAGAGGTGCTTCTGCAGCTGCATACGTGGTGTCAGGGAAGGGTTTTGTTAAGAGGGAGACAAGATTTAGTCTCCCTTTACTTCCCTCACGGAAATTTGTTCATTGGTGGCTGCCAACCTGAGTGTCTTCAGGAACCTGAGGATCACACGGTTCTGTGCCACCGAAACTCCCTTTCAAACCTGTTTGTACTGCTAATTCCAAGGGACCTTCCCAGGAAATTTTCCCACACTCTTTTACAGAGAAATTCAAACCCTGAAACAGGTGGGGGCAAGGAAGCGCTGGGGAGAAGAAACACCACGGAAATGAGATGGCACATGGGGAGCAGGGTGCTACACAAAGCTGCTTTTCTATGACAAAAATCATGGACAGGACAGAGCTGGGGAAAACATCGCCATGGAAGGGAGAGTAGACAGAAGGAACATCATATAGGGAGAACACACTGCACACATCCCAGGGGCTGAGGATTCAGAGAGTATTTGTACTGTGAGGACACTGAGAATGGTCCTCTACTCTCATTTCATTCCACACCTCCCAATAAGCACTGCAGGACTTCCCAGAGTCCCACTACACTCACTTCTCCCTGGGAAACATGTGTG
Organism: Grallaria varia; assembly: GCA_013396735.1. Lineage (NCBI taxonomy): Eukaryota > Metazoa > Chordata > Aves > Passeriformes > Formicariidae > Grallaria > Grallaria varia. Next base: position 207,542 of record VWZG01009607.1, read on the forward strand.
GGAGTAGTTGGGGAGCTGCACCACCCAGGGGAAGGAAAGCATTCCCTCCAACCCCTTCTGCCCAGGGAAATGGGATTGGAATAACCAAGCCCCCACACCCTCTCCCCTCCTCCCAGCACTCCAAATCTCATCCTTGCAGCAGCTCAGGTTAAAGTCATTTGTAGACCTGTGGCAGTCACCCTGCTCTCTGCAGTCTCCCATATCTGGTTTACACTCAGCCTGGGGCGAGGAGCTTGTTTTTAACAAAGCAAACAGCAGGAAAGGACCTGCACAGCCCTTCTTACAGGCAATACACATGGCTCTGATTGCCCCTCCATCTTTCCAGCCCCAGCTTTGGATGGAGCTTGTTCAGATGAAAGAGGAAATAAAGAATGTTTCCAGTCTAACTGCACCAGGCTGTGAAGCAGCAACACCACTGGAACAGCCCAAAGCCCCCTTCTCCCCTTCCAGCCTGTGAGTTTAGGAAATGAGCGGGACTGACCTGTGAGCTCGGGGAGGACGGGGGCACTCGGGAGAGGGGTCCGCTCTACACGGAACTCTAAAAACGAAATGCAAGACAGCTTAGGAACTCATCAAACACCCCGTGGGAGACCCCACAGAGAGCCAGCAGCTGGGGTCTGCTGGGGGAGCAGCCTGCAGCCAGGCCAGTGTCTTCTTTAAACTGATTTATAACTGGTGCTGAAAGGTGCTGGACTCCTGCCTTGAAGGCTGAAGAGATCCATTTATTCTTAGAATAAATGTGGCCAGGGCAGGGTGAGAGCAAGCTTCACTGTGCAGCCTCAGGTCTGCCCTGGAGCACTGCTCTGTGACCCAGCCAATCCGACCTCTTGGTGGCAATGCCAGCAGGTGCTCAGTAGATGCCACGCTCAGCCTGGCATGAGTTTACAATGAGGCACTTGAAGCCACTACAGTTGGATTCACGGAGATTCACAGGCAGCCAGGAGGCAACAGGAACTTTCAGCCACAGTCAGCCTGGGCTCGCCTCAGGCAAAGAGGAAACTTCCCATTCCCAGCCCCTAATATCAAAACTTCGTGTATCAACCATCACACTGAGGGATGGGATAAGGAAGGGATGCTCAGAGTTGCCACTTCTCTAGAAAACAGCAATAGCACAGCCTATCCTCTGAGCGTACTCTGCCTCCTACCCCTGCCTGGCAGAGAGTGGGAGGGAGGAGAGGCCCCACAAAGCTCTGAGCAGCTGCTGCACAGCAGGTTCCAGCCATTGATCATGGAGTCCATGTTCTGAGCACATGGCAGCGTTGGGAGCTTGAAACCACCCAGTTTGTGGGGGATCTGCAGCCCCCTGGCCCAGCAGATGCTTTGTGGAGGCTGTGAGTGGTCCAGGCGCTGCTCAGAATGCAACTGCAGTGCTGCAGGCGCCTGCGTTTCAGATGCCCAGGAGTTCCCTGGCACGGGGGGTTTAACATTCAGCGCTACTTTCAGAGCAGTGGCAACTCTGGTAAAGAAAGACAGACACACACAAAGGCAGTGAGACAGGCAGAGCTGCGGGGCCCTTCTGTGTCACAGCAGCAGCCCTACAGAGGAGGCCAGCACAAAGGGTGTCGGAGCAGCCTTGGGCTTTTCCTGCCACTGCAGAGTGAGGATAATCCTAATGAAGGACAGGCTGTTCCCACCTATTCCAGGGCTCCTCCCCTCCCCCTTCCACATCCGTCTCCAATTTAAAGAAAGACCAAACAGGGAAAAGGGTGAAAGGGGCAGAGCCTGGGTCATGGATCATGCCAGGGCTCCAGTCAACTGAAGGCAGACCAAAAAACAGCAGGGAGCTCCACTCACCAGGGAACTGGTAAGTGTAGCCAGGTGCAATGCCAGTGTAACTTCGACTCGCATAGGTGGCAGCTTGGAAGCCGGGATAGCCTGGGGAGGAGAAAAGGGCTCTGTTAGTGCAGGCTGGTGGGGTTGGTGCCCTCAGTGCTCAGGAGCAGAATGACCATCCTTTGGCACTAGAAAGCAGAAACAGGGAGGAACCCTGGGAGAGTGCTGGGCAGAGCACACAGCGCGTGCGAGCCTGCAGAGGAGTTTTAGCAGGCCTGCTTAATTTTTCCTTGCTCCAAACATGTAAGGACATGGAGACGTCCTTCTCAAACTCACAGCTCTGCAGACTAAGGCTTTCTGATGCATCAGCTGGATTTAAAAACAGAGGATCAGGGAGGAAGGGGCATTTGAATGGCTGAATAGCTCTGAGTCACTTGTGCACCAGAAGTGCTGGAGAATGCAGGCAGAGCACTTCTTCCCAGCACCGAGCGGGAGAACAACTCCTGCCGTTCCCGGAGAAGCTGACCACCTATACAGAACAAGCCTGTGAGAATGCAGGGCACTGACTCAGAGATGAATATTTGATTTGAGATCTCCAAAGACATGAATACGTGGATTTCCCAGTGACTCAGCTTGAGCCTTGCTGCTTTAAAATTCAGATGGCTTAGAAAAGGCAAAACTCAAAACCACAGGCTGGAGATTTATTTTCCTTCAATAAGTCAAGTGAAAACATTGGGGAAAAAATGCCCTTTTGGGGGTTTTGTTCAGTGACTAACTGCTACTCAGCAGGCTTAGCACTGAGAGCCAGGCTGAGTACACCCTGCCCAGCAACACCAGTGATGATCCTGAGCAAACAGTGCTCCTGGGTCAGCTCAGGCCTGGCTCAAATGAATGTGGGAAGAGACAGGAACAGCACCCGTGCTGGAAGGATCATGTTGACACTCAGATCCAGGCATGAGGGTTTGTAGACCTGGAGGTGCATGCTACCAATGTTTGGTTTTTTTTCTCTTTTAAATCTTTTATCTGAACACATTTGCCTTGGAAGCACTGATAAACATGAAACCCAGACTGCTTATCACCAATTTCTCCTTACAAGATAGTCCCACAATACCACATATTTGCTATACCTGAAGGGGAGGGAACAGAGTGAGACAAAACTGAACTAGAACTTTAAGAGCATTTTCACAGTCTTTAAATGGCAGTGGGGACATTTACACAGCCCACTGTTTCAAGTGGAAGTTTAGGGGCTCTTTAATTAACTAATTCACCAGAAAGCCTGTAGAAGAGTGGGAGGAAGATGCCTGGGCACAGATTACTCCACACTCAGCTCTGTGGTTACATCCTATTCCACGAGTGGCATTAAGGAATTACAGCCCATGTGCTATGGCACCGCGGGACCCTTGAGGAGCTGTCGAGGGGCAGAGCCGCCCCGCAGGGGCTGTCACAGGGCAGCGGTGACACGTTTGCAGTTTTTCCAGGTGCCACCAGAGGGCAAGTCGCGCTCGCAAACAGGTGGCGGCGCCCCCGCAGGGGCAGCGCTGCCCTTGGCCGCCCCGCCGCTCCCGGAATAAATAAACCGCTAAGCTGCTGCCTGGCACGGCCGGAGCGGGGTGGGGGGGGGGGAGAGCTGTGCGGGGCTTACCCAGCATGCCGATCCCCAGCATAAAGGCATCCATCCCGTAAGGCATGACTCGGGACCGCCCTCGTGCCGAGCCCGTTGGGGACATCACCTCCTTCGGCTGAGCTTTTTTACACTCCACCTGCCACAAGAAAGTAAGGATCAGGCTTGGCTGTGGCGGGGACAGGNGAGGGCTGCCTGTGGGACAGCACATCCCAGCTCCAGCCAGCCCGGTCCGCTGCCCTTCCCTGGCATCCCTGTCTCCTGCCTGCTCACTGTCAGACTTTCCTTGCTCTGCAGCCACCAAGCAATGAGGAGCTCAGTCACTGCTTTTCTTCTCCTGGTGCTGTCCTTGGTGTTCTGCCTGGCTCTGCACCGGGGCCTCAAAGCCTAATTTTCATCATTTCTGAACAGAGGTAAAACCTGCCCCCTTCTCAGGCCACCCTGGGGTTTTGGGTAATTTAAAAATCTACAAGCACGGTGTTACAGTTAGCTGTTCTCCTTGAGAACTCACTATTGTGCTGGTTCACTCCCACATGGCAAGTTTCCTTCCCAGACTGACTGCTGCGACTTTGGGAAAAAAACTCAATCCAATTCCACACTGCGGAGTAAAATTAGTTGGAACCCAAGTCCTCACACCCTGTCCCTGTGTCACTGCTCTCCCCTCTCCCATACCTCTATCCCTGCTCCCCCAGGGTCTGCCCCAGACACTTACCATCTTGTTGTTGATCTCATGGAAGTGGATTTCACACACTTTTTCCACAATGTCTTCACTTTCAAATGTGACAAACCCAAACCCTGAAGAAAAGGCAAAACTCCTTGATCAGGTCAGAGCTCTCACAGTTTGCACCCGCTACCCCACAGCCTTTTATTGGCAGGAGAGAAGGACAGTACAATCAGCCCTTTCTAAAACAGCTGTCACTCATCTTCCCTCTCCAGCAAATCCTGCTTTTATGCACAAGAACAGGACCGCTGCCTTATAGATTCTCCTTTCCTCCTCATCCTGTAATTCCCACCCTCTCTGAACCCCACTGCTCTCAAAACCAGGTTTGGGTGTTTTTTCGACTCTGCTATTTGCAAGGCAAAGCACATGGCTGGTAACACGGGGGAGGATCCGGGCAGACGCTCACACAAAGAGTCGGTGGGGGAACCAACAGCTGCTTGCCAGGACATCACCATCCTCGCTAAATGCACCCCACCAGCAGGAACACCCTGCCGTTCACCTCAGCAGGCACTGGCCATAAAGCCTCGTGTGAGCTGGCACAGATCAGCAGTGCAGCTGCACAGAGCGAGGCAGACACAGGCACAGCAATTTGCAAAGTTTCACCAAAGTAAGGTTCGTATCTGGGCTAAGGCAGGACAGCATGTTCCTGGCCCCTGGCCCACGCTCACACCTCCTTTCTCTCACCAACCCCTTTGCTGACAGTTTTGGCAAAGCCTGGCTCGGGTGGGCAGACTGAACTCCTCTCAGCTGACTGCAGCCGTTTCCGGAAAACTGAGGCAGGTGGGAGGATGTCTTTAAGCTTGCTGTACAAGCAAGCTGGGATTAAGCAGAGCTTTCTGTTTCCAGAACTAGCCAGTTCCATGATGCTTTAAAATAACTTTTAAAAGCAGATGGGGATCCACTGCCCAGAGCCCAACCTTTGCTTCTTGCTGCCAGAAACATCTCCGCATAAACTCCTCTGTCTGTCTGTGCCCAGGTAGTCTCACACCATTCACCTAAACCCATGAGCAGAGCAGCTCAGGAATTCAAGAGCAAAACCCTGATGCCAAAACCAGTCCTGAGCCCCATCAGGCCTCCGCTAGGCCTGCTGTGCCCTGGGCTGAGCCCCTTGCTGCCAACACAACAGCTGGCAGCATTCCCTGCTCCTTCCCAAACAACCCTTTAATTGGACCGGTGACTGGGAGGTACCCAGAGCACCTCCTAGGAGGAACAGGGGTTAACACTTCTTCCCCTTTAGGGTGACACCGGAACATCATCCTACGCCTGGTAGTCAGAGTAGATTTAATGGCTTTAGAAAAAAAAGCAAAAACCTGAAGGGCGCAGAGAGAGTTTCCTCGCTGGTCTGGGGGCAGAGGTGCTTGGAAGTGCTTCAAACACACACAACAGCAGCCAGCACAGGGCTGTTACTGGCACTGATTGGGAAGAGGCCACAGCTAAGTTTGAAGGTTCTGTTGCGGCCAATAAATCTCTGACTTGGATGCAAGTGTCGAGCCCTGCCACGCCACCAGGTAGTGGGTCTGAGGACTCACCAGGAGGGCAGGAGGCAAGGATGGCCACGGGTGGGCTGGGTCCGGATGGCACAAATAGTACAGCCTTGCTCCCATCCTGTAACCAGACTCCACCAGCAGAACTCGGGTAAGAAAAGGTGACCTGGGAGCACAAGCGGGCTCCAGGCCGAGGAAGGGGTGAGGAGCAGGCACTCTTCAGGCTCTCGTGTCAGCTTTCCCTGAGCTCAGATTACTCGGGACAAGGTAAGACACACACTGTGGGCTGGAGCCATGGAGGTGAGAGAGCAGGGGAGGGGGCCATCTCCTCTCACATATCTGCAACTCGGCGAGTTTACAGCACAGGAAATGCAGTGGACAAAAGCTCTCTGTGCTGCAAGGGCTGCTGGTAAAGGATGCAGATGCAAAAGAATGGGGTGACTGGAGGCAAGATAAAGAGCAGCTGCGACCCGCATCCCCTGCTGCTGGGATACCGACCCCTCCCTAGGCAAGGCAGGAGGCAAACCCTCTGCAGTTCCCTCTCCTAGGGCCAAAAGGCTGCTCTCACCTCGGTGTCGGTTGGTTGTCTTGTCAAACATCAGCATCGCATCGTCCACCTGCAAAGAGAAGGGATGCAATGCCATTACCGCTGCTGCCACCACAACCATTCTCCAACACAACTGTGCAGAGCTTCCCAGGCCTCCCCAAACCAGAGGGGATCAAGAGTTCACCTCCTGTCCCCTGTAAGGAAACAGGGTGCACATACACACACACAGAGCAGTTACACGCCCGAGCCACAACCAGCGTGGTCCCCCCACCAGCCCGGGGCAGGTGCTGCTGAGCTGAGCCCCCTCGGCCCAGCCCCTGGCAGCGAGCGACCCTGATTGTTTGCCTGCAGCTCCAACCGGGGGGCAAGGAGCAGGGAAGGCATTGTTCCCAAATCCCAGCCTCAAAGGAGAGGAGAATTAAAGGGGGGGAGAGAAGCAAAGCTGGAGAGGGGAGAGGAATAAGGGGCCTCCCAGCGACAGGGGAAGCGGAGGCCTCAGACAACAGAGCCTGCCTGGGAAAGCTGGGAAGCGCCCCCACCCCCACCCCAGAGGAGCCTTTCCTCTAAGTGAGGTTTCCCACTGCTGGAGGCTGTAATTAGAGCAAATTTACTGCAAGGCCTGAGCAGGGCTGCCTTCCCGGGGGGGAGGGGCAGCCGGATCCCATCCCCCAGCCGGCCTGGGGCTTCTCTCCTCCCCGGCGAGCACATCACTGCCTGGTGCCACTTTCCCCCCCATCTTCCCGCGGGTGCTGCCTTGCAGAGCCGCATCCGCACCGCTCCGCAGGTCAGGCCGAGCAGGGTTAAAAAATACACTTCAATCCCCTCCATGTAAGCCCCGGTGTAAACCTGTCCCACTGACCCATCCCTCCTCTCTAATACCACTGCCTTAATCCGATTATGAAACTGGACGTGCAAGTGCTCAGGGGAGGTGGCAGCAGTCTCCAGCCAGCAGCTGCCCTGGCCCTCCTCCTCCTCTTCCATGTGAGACAGCCGACCCCCGGGCAGCAAGCTCTGCACGCCCCCAACTCCACAGGATTGCTCCCTTGCCTCGTCCTGGGAAGCATCTGCATCACTGTCCTCTCCAGAACAGCCACTGGAGAGGGCAGAGCGCCGCCCTTACCCTGGCACAGGCAGCCATGAGCTTTACCCGTGGACAGCCCACAGCCCCAGTCAGAGAAGGGAGAGACTCCTGGTCTCAGCCCCCCAGGACAACATGGGACACCTCAGTCCTAGGTGGATGGAAGGAGCCCTTGCTAATGTCTCCAGTACCATCATAAGCAGACAAGAGTTCATATTTGATGCCCTTGGCCTTGTCTAACACATCCATTCCAGGTGACGACAACCTGGGTCCTGCTCATCTCACACTCTTCCTGTCCTGGCTCAGCCTCCCTCAGCCAAGTCAACAAACACCTGAGAAACGTGCCAGGCATCCAAGCTGGAGACATGGGGGACATAAGACTTCACAGAGATCTGCAGTAAGATACAAGCAGGGAGATGGGCACTGGGGACAGCTCATCACGCTGCCAGCTCCCCACGGCCACTTGCTCCTGCACCTGCACCATTTCCCTTCATGCTGCAGCACTGCTGTGACATGCTGGGGGGAAACCTGATGTTTCAAAATGGTTCAAGAGATTTCATTGCCTGGGTTTGTTCATTTTAAAATCTAGATGCTTTCCTCCACCCAGTTCATAAAAAGCCTGGGAAAACAGCTGTCCTGCTCCCCAGCAAACAGTGGGAAGAAGCTGTGCCAATGGCACTCTGAGGCAGTGACCTCCCCAAGCCTTCAGCTCAGTGGCTGGAGACCACAAACCCATCACAATGAGAAACGGGCACGAGGGAAAAAAACTCAAGAGGTGAGGAGCAGAGTCCTGCTGCTGACTTACTCTGCCTGACCAGCCCTCTTCTTCTCAGAGCCTGGGAAGCAGGAGCAATTCCACGTGGCAGAGCCCAGTGCATATCCACACAAACTCATGGCACAGCAATGTCCTGGGCAATGGCCAGGCCCTGCGGTGGTGCTTGAGCACTCCAGAGTTGGGAGATGTGCAAACACTTCATCCCAAACGGCGTGCCATATACAGAGAGCTGCAGCCCTCCTCTATCTAACATTCTATGACCTGAGCTTTTTCCTAAGGTTCTGCTCTGAGATCAGGCGTCCAACCAGCACCCCAAAATATACTCACCTTGCAAAAACATATTTACTATAACACATGTACTCTGAAAGCTGTTTCCCGCTATAAGCTAAACTTTAGATAGATATCTAGGTGTCTATACACACAAGATGTGAAATAACATCACCCCAGGATGTTATTTCCACTCAACTCCAGGACTTCAGCTCTGTGCATTCCTACAACTGATGGATTTTATTGCCACTAAAACCTATCACGAGCACCTTTATCTCTCCTTCCAAGGTTGGCCTCAGCACAGAGCTCTGAGGCAAAGCAGCCCCGAGATCCCCCCATAGCTCCTAATACAGGAGACACATCTCATACCACTCACTGAAAGGGACAGAAGCACCACATCCAGCACCCGTCAAAGCCGACCCTACAACCACAACCAGCCACAACTGGGCAGCTATTGAGGCCGTGAACCACAACCACCACCACCACCATACGCACCCCCCCTCCCTTCTCTCCTCTCCACCGTGTCAAGCCCTTCCCGGCTGGGCCTCGCCGGGCCCCAACAAAGGCGGCTGCCGGCGGGGCCGTCGCGATGGCAACGCGGCCGCCATGGCAGCTGGGGCCTGGATTAGCAGCTCACAAAGCCATCCCGCAGTGCTTGGTGCCCGTGGTCTGTGATGGGGGTGCCCATGGCCTGTGATGGGGATGCGGGAGGGCTGAATCGTCATCCCCGAAGGATTCATCCTCTAGTTGTGACCTGGGGGTCCTGGCAGGGTGAACACGAACCAGCAGTGCCCTGGCAGCCCAAACAGCATCCTGGGGGGGCATCAGCATGGCCAGCAGGGTAAGGGAGGGGATTGTCCCACTCTGCCCTGCACTAGGGTGGCCTCACCTCCAATATTGGGGCAGTTTGGGGTGACACAACGAAAGGAAGATATTAAGCCATTAGAGAACGTCCAAATGAGGGCCAAGAGGATGGAGAAGGGGCTGGAGGGGCTGTATGAGGAGCAGCTGAGGGCACTTAGTTTGTTCAGCCTGGAGGAGGGACTGAGGGGAGACCTCACTGGGGTCTTCAACATCCTCGTGAGGGGCAGGCACTGATCTCTTCACTCTGGTGACCTGTGACAGGACTCCAGAAAACAGGACGAAGCTGAGCCAGGGGAGGTTTAGGCTGGATATCAGAAGGAAGTTTTTCAGGTCAGGCACTGGACCAGGCTCCTCAGGGAAGTGGTCACAGAACCAACCCTGTCTGAATCCAGGAGGCATTTGGACAATGCTCTCTGGCACATGGTAGGATTCTTGGGGTGTCCTGTGCAGGGCCAAGAGTTGGACTCAATGATTCCTGTGGGTCCCTTCCAACTCAGCACATTCTATGATAGTTCAAACCCCCCTGCCATGGGCAGGGACACAGTCCACAACAGTAGGTTGTTCCAAGCCCCATCCAGCCTGGCCTTGGGCAGCCACAGCTTCTCTGGGCAAACTGTGCCAGGGCCTCACCACTCTCACCACCAAGAACTTTCTCCTAATATCCAATATAAACCTACTCTCAGTTTGAAGCCATTCCCCCTAATCCTGTCATTGCATGCTCTTGTAAATGATCACTCCTGGGAGCCTGGTGAATTTGAGATTGAGGAATCAAGACAGGATGACTTGGTGCTCCTTGCTCTCTCCTCTCCAGTCCTAAGTGTTCTCATGCCTCCCCTGGACAGGCAGGAGGGAAGGAGAACAATTTTTCTCCTGCCAGGTCCTGGCAAACTGACTGGGAAGAAAAGTGAACAGAGTTATAAAGCCCCTTCCTAAGAGAGTTAAGTCCTCCAAGGAAATGCTTTAAAAAGTTATCTTTAACAATTCCTTTTCACACAGTCCCGGTCCAATTCCAGAAGTAGTACTGGGAACTTGGAAGGTCTTTCTGAAAAAGTTTTTCTAAGATGAGGATAACATGACTGAGGCTTCAGCACCTCTCACTTACAGGTGCCATAATCGTAAATGAGCCAATCAGGCTTGGCCAAAAAAGCCTGAGGTTTTTAAAGCTTAAATCCCATTCTGATATCTTTCAATCTTCCTGTTTCAGTCCCAGCTGTCTGCAGAGAGGAAGCCATTGGCAGCCTCATGCAGATTTAAAAAAATAATAATTTCCAACACAACTTTTATGAAAACTGTTGGATGCTTTTTCAAAGGGGTAGATTTTGAAAGTTGAAAATATTCATGCAAAGGGTTTGCAGAGATGGGCATCTTCCACCTGAACAGCAAATAAAAATGGCCAGGCTGGTCCTAGAATGAACCATGGCAGTATACTGGTAGAAAAGTCAGGCAGAAGAAGAATAACTCCTGGGACAGCTTCAACATGGAAAACAAACCAAACTATCTAAAAACATAAACCAAACTATGTAGAAACATAAACCAAACTATGTAGAAACCACTCAGCCATCCTGCCAAGAGAGGGCAATAGCAACTCTGCAAGGTTCTCCCAGCTGCCAGGCCGATTCCAGGGAGAAGGATGCACAGACACAGAGCCTGGATCCAGGGTCTGCTGCACCCACACGGCACCACGAGGACCCTTCTCACCCCACGCTGCATACCCACTCTCAAAATTCTCTCTGGGAACGAGAGTCAGCCAAGGGAACAGAGCCTGCTCCGTGCCACAGGTGAGCAGAACAGCCTGTCCAGGTGTTCCTGCCCACTCCCACAGGGGCAACAGGCAAATATCAGATGAAACCCAGAAGACCTGAATGACCATTGCTGCCACAGTGTTGTTGGCTCTGTGCCTACCAGATGCGGAGCACAGAGAACCCTTTGTTCCAGAGGCATTGTTACCACAGGCCAAACTGCCTACTGCCGCAAGAGAGGTGATCAGATTCCCCTTCTCCTCCCCTCCCCATCTGTTCATCGCAACCATGTTATGCGTGAGAATTTGCATAAATTGCCCTCTGATCTGTGGAAGAAAATCCAAAATCCAGTTTGGAAATCCACAGCAGGCTGACAAGTAGCTTTGATCCCTGAAATTTCCAGAGAGCGGCAGATTAAGGATTAATTAATTAACATTCTCCCGATCCAAAGTGAGGGAAATCGTGCCCACCATAAGCAGAGAAACAAGTCCTCCTTTAAAGACAATCCCCATCAGTATCTGAAGGTTCTCCCATTAGTCAGCAGGGAAAGCTATTTCACAGACCAAAGCCAACCACATCATTTTTCTGGCCGGTGTATATGAACATGGATTTGTGACAGACACACAAACCCTCAGCAGATCCAGCCCCTTGGACCTTTGGTTTGCTCTTGTGGGGACTGTACCAGAGTCATCACCCAAGTGATTTCTCAGAACCTCTCACGCAAAGGGTCCAGAATTTGGATGGAGTATTAGATGGCAGCCTAAAGGTCAGAACCCTCCTCAGACCTCAGCAGATCTTTTTTCTTGTTTGCTTCCAGGGTATTTTTAGAGAGCAGACCTCTCTCTGGGCACGAGCGGCCTCAAGGAGGGGCTGAGCTTTCAGGACCAACTCATCCACATATGCAGATCACCTGCAGGCCCAGGGAGATGCAGACTGGTTTTAAGCACTTTTCAAGCACCCTTGGTGCCACAACTGATTAGTGAGTCATGCAAAGACGTCATTGTGAATGCGCTGCTGCTTCACGAAATGCAAAAGCAGAAGTAGAAACAACAAACCATGAGTTCAAACACCTGATTTGGGTCCAGGACCCCATTTCTTCCAGGACCTCTGCACTTGTAGCTTCTGGAAAGACCAACTTCTCTCCTAATGACAAACAAAAGACTGGTTTCACCAAGTTAGAGCAGAGCTCTGCCTTGTCTAATGCCTCCCAAGGTATCAACCAGCAACCGAAAACTTTGGAAGAACATAAAGACCAGACAAGGATATTGCTATGGATCCCAGAATACTCCATCATCTTCCAAGCTATTTGTGATTTGGGGATTTCCTGAATTCAAAGGAGTGTCTGTATCCAGGAATTTGCCCAATCATTTTGGAGCCTATGCAAATTTTAGCAACAACATCCTGCAGCAAAGATTTCCCAGTTTAGATAAGTTCCATGACAAAAAGACCTTATTTGCTCCAAGCCTCCTCCGATCTTGCAATTTATATGACTTCCTCCACCACAAAACTTCATCGATGATCAACTGTTGGAATAGAAAGATGATCTACGTTCTTTCAGTTTTTATTTGACACAAATAACTTTGCTTACAAGATAGAGACCCAATGGCCCAAAGAAATTACTCCAATGGACAGCCCTCTTCCTTCCCCAAAAACAATACAGAATAACATGTTCCCACAGGTTGAAGGAGAAAAGGAGGAAGCTGTGACTTGAACTCCTCTGGTATTCTCATACATGTTGAACTAGACAGAGGACTAACTGTGCCTGAGGTGATAGTGCAGGATCCCTTCCTCCCCTCTTTCTGTTTCAAGTTTCAGTGAGGGTGGTAGCCTGAACCTAGAGAGGCTGTTGAAATACTTCCTTGTGCTGTCTAGAGATCTCCAATACTATCCAAATTAAGCCAAGACACTTGGCTACACACACTGTAATGGAAGTCTTTCCAGGACTTCTATTCTACGGTTGAAAAAATAATCTCCTTTAGAAAGCATGTGCATGGCCTGAGCTTGCATCTCAGAGAGATTTGAGTTTTGGAGCCAGAGAAGTGTTTCCTAGAGATACCACTATGTTCAAAGCCCCAGCAGCTGCACCTGACAAGTCACAGCCAGCTTGAGATCCCTTCTCAGTCTCTCTCACTGAACTAAAAAAAAACCCTTTGTATTTTCTTCTTCAGGAAAATAGCAACCCATATTTTTTAGTCACAATTTTGGAAAAGAAAAAAAAATGAAATGATTCCTCTTTGAAGCAGAGAACTCGCACTGTATTTGGGATCCTCTTTGAAGCTTCACCTTTTGTGCCTGTTAAAACCAAGTATTTTGATATGAGGAACTGGGGCGCCAGACTCCCTTGTTTCCTTTATCCCTAAGTAATACTCATGGATTTCCTCTTCACACATTTTCATCTTTCTTTTGCCACTTGCATTTTACAAAGCTGAGAGGTTTTGGACACAGCAAGGAAAGAAAACAAAACAAAACAAAAATAGGAAAGCAAGCGGAAATGCCAAAATGGAAAAATCAGACTTGGGAATTTTGTTTTATGAAATAGGAAACCACTTCCTCTGCAGCCCAACTGAACCTCCATTTTTTTTCCTGCAAATGGACATATGAGGTGTGTTGCTTCTGACCTGAGATGCACCAACACAAGCTACCTTGGTAGACTTGAGAGCTGCAGTTCACGGATTTGGACTGGAGAGAACATTATGATAATCTAATTTGACCTCATCTGTTCTGCAGGCCGTAGCACTTCCTCCTGTAATTCCTTCAGCATGTGCATGCTTTCTGTCTGGGCTAAAATGTATTTTTCAAAAGCATCTATCTAATTTAAAGGCCTTAAGTGGTGGCAAATCTAACACATGCTTAGGCTTGTGGCCTGAGGGTTACCTAGAAGATAACCTTCATGCAAAACCTATTCAGCAGCCCAGACTCCTCTGTCTTCAGAAGCAGAGGATCATGATCATCTCTCCCTGAAGCTGAGATCCAAACTGAGCTTCCCACTGGATTCTCCATGATTGACTGAAAATCACCTTTGGGAACCTGCTACTTTGACCCCGATGCATTAACATGTCTTGGTGCTCCCCACTCTCTCCTCTCTAGTCCTAAGTGCTCTCATGCCTCTCCTGGACAGGCAGTAGGAAAGAAGAATTTGTCTCCTGCCAGATCCTGGAAAACTGTGAGGCCACTTGGAAAAAGAAGGAACAGACACAAAGTCCTTTCCTCAGAGGGTAAGCCCTCCAAGGAAATGTTTTAAAAGGGCATCCTTAACAATTCCTTTTCACACAGTCCTAATCCAATTCCAGAAACAGTACTGTATGCAAAAGACTTGAAAGGTCTTTCTGAAAAAAAATTTCCACGATGTGGAACATGACTCAGGCTTCAGTTCCTCTCACTTAGAGATGCCACAAATCAAGGAGATGAAGACCACAGAGTGAGGTGCCTGAAGCACCTCTAAAGAAGGGATCCCAGGAAAACTCTGAAACCTGGGAGGCTTGAGACAGCCTCTAAAACAGCCTGTGTACCAAAATCATGTTCTCCATGAGTCACATCTGTAGCTGAAGGCAACAGGCTTCTCTTAGACCTACAAACCATCCGGCAGCACAATCAGAGCTCAGAATCACTGAGCTGAAGGCCACAGAGGTTTTCCTCTGAAACACACTTTCCCACTTTTCCATCAGTCATATCAAGCTATCTACTGGAGAACTTCTCAGGAAACAGTTCTCCTGGCCTTGGGTGAATTACTAGAGGCTTAGTCTGGAAGAAGGTTCCAGGCCAGGAATGATGCTTTACACGAGGGCTCTGAGGAGTCTCTCAGCTGAAGTGAAGAGATGAGTCAGAAAACTGCCCCAAAACCAGCAAGTCAATCTGCCCAGCCTTGACCTCTCTCCACGGAAACTCCCCAGAGCCAAGTCCAGCTGAGTCGGTCTCATGCCCATTTGGAGCACCGGATGCTGTCTGGGATGCTGGTATGAATCGCAGAACTCTCCCTCCTGCCCAGTCCAGAAAACTATCTGACAGAACCAGTTCTTGCCAGTCTCTGACGTCAGGACACCTCTCAGCATGTGACCATTAAACAAGAGGAATGTAACAGCACAACACCCCAAAAGAACTGGAAGGGACTGCTCAGAGTAGAGCAACTCTAACTGCCTGTGAACTGAGTGCTCTGTGACATGCTTCTGCTTCAAATTAACAAGGATACAGGGAAGGTTAAAAGGGGATTATGCCCAAGACTTTTTGTTTTTTTATCAAATATATCCATCAGCAGGGCAGGAGAACTTGCAAGTCAAACAGCCTTCAGATACATGGACACCACTACCTTTAGTGGTGGCACCTTCAATGACACCATGTAAAAGCTCATAGGGCACAATAGACCTTGCTTATTTCTAATAGAAAATGAAACCACACAGAGCTAACAATTGGCAAACACAGGCATATCTGACCACTTTCTCTTAGGACTGAACAGAAATACAGAGTCCCACTTTGCACACCAGAACATGCATATTTGACTTCGGAAGCTGAACAAAGGTTCTGAGCAAATACTTGTCCCAAACTTTCTGCTCAAAAGTTTCAACAATATGGCAAAATTCGTTATAAAACTCCTCATCCTTTTACCAATTAATGTGCCTTAACAGAACATCACCTTTTGCATGACCTTTCAAATGAAAACTAATACCAAAGCCTTCATGCCCATGCTCTGCAGCTCCCGCAATACCTCCCTCCATATCCACCATGGTGTCAGCAGCATTCTGGCCACGTTACTGCTCACCAAACTGTGTTCCACCTTCCCATCTGCGCAGGAAGGTCCCAACAGATACAGAAGCCAACACTGCCTGCCCCAAAGAGCAAATCCATGCACACCACCACCAAACAACAGCGAAATAGTCGCAATGTTCTGCCACAGAGGTGACCGCATTTGGCACTTGGGTACAATGATCCCCTTCAGTCCCTAATCCTGTTAAAAATATCAGAATCCTTCAGTCTAATACTGTTGAGATCACTCAGGAGGATGCTGACAACCTCCTGATGCAAGCCCCTTGCCATCCTCTGATTCGGTCCAGGCTCACAGTTTGCACACCTGGCTGTCACAAAGCACGGCATAGGTGACTTCCAGTCACACAAGCCCACTCTCCCCTGAGGCACCACCTCCCACAGAAGAGCCTGACCAACATAAGGGACAGTCACAGTGCCAAACTTTCTTTAAATATCCAAAACTTATACCACCACTTGCCCAAGACTCAGCATGAGAAGTCTCAGGACCAAATAAGGATTTTTAATAAAGGATTATCAAAATATCAATTATAAGATTCTAAGTTAGAAACAGGCCCAAATCAGAGGTTTGATGCCGCAGCCACTCTGTTAGGAGTGTCTAAAAACCCTCCTCCAGTGTTTCAACAATCTGCAAATCTGTGAGCCATAAGAAGCCTCTGGGTAGGGAAAAACTGGAAAACCATTGCCCTTGGCAGAGGTACCAGCAACTCTGGGAACAAGCAAAAACTCTGTTTCAAATCACCACAGGGCAGGACTCACTAGCCATAGCCCCTACAAGGACATTATAGCCAGCCAGCCTCTGTAACTGACCTTCAATCGACTTAACCCTTGCAAAAAGCTTGCAAGCTCCTAATCCCGCCCCCATACAAGTTCAGAAAACTCCTTTTGCCCCAGCAGAAACAGCTTTGATCCGACACCACTCAAGAGACTTACCTTCCCAAACTGCTCGAAATATTGTTTCACATCCTCCACAGTAGTGTTCACAGACAGACCACCCACAAATATCTTCTTCGTTCGGGTCACCATCTGGAAAAGGGAAGGACAGGAATTCACCAAATAAACCCAGAGTGAGCAGAGAATGAGACTCAAAAGGCCACTAACTCCCCTCTGCTGCCAGGAAGCGCCTGTCCCTCCGCTGCAGCTGAGCTCACCCCTTTTTGAAGCCCTTTGGCCAAACACAACTGTCCCACACCACACTGATGCTCTCACCCTCACACCACCCCACCCTGAGTGCCAGCACCCAGCCACCACCTCTCATCAGATAGCACGTTACCAGCCCTTCCCCTCACTAACCTGCCACCACTCCCTCAGCACTGTGACAGCACCCAAATGTGCGGGGCACAGCTGTCCCCTCCCCAGCCCTGACACATTGCACAGCCACACTGCTCCAGGTGACCCCAGAGTGGAAGCATGGGCAGGAGGCCTGCCAGCACAGGGAGGTTCTCCAGGCTTTACCCACAAACTTGAATGGAATAAGCCTCATTTCACAACCATTCCCTGGTCACTTAAGTGGAGCCCAGCTGACTCCCAGTTAAACTCCTTTTGCCTCTGTACGAAGGCAAAGAGAAGACCCCTCTGCCACTTGTCACTGATGCAGCCAGGACAAGGAAGAAAACTAACTACCCTGAGAGGGGCCATGGCTGCCAGGCTGAGGCACACCGACATCCTTTGAACCGGCCCTCCAGCTGCATCCTCCCTTTAGCTGCTTGGCTACACCCCTGCTCTCAGAGGAACACATGGTCCTAATTACCCCAAGGAGCATAGGGCTAATCCGCAGCAATTCCCTGGCTTGGAGAGCAGCCCGTTCTAACACTAAAGCACCTTCTGTCACCAAACTGCTTAATGGAATTAACCCAATTCCTACCATGTGCTTCCTGGCTCCAGTTACTCAGGATACCTGCTCACCAATTGTTCTCAGTGCCTGAACCCCTTACTCCCTTTCCAGCAGCACTCTCCTCTTCCCTCCCTGCTTCTTAACACAGCTTCTGCCCAGCTGTTTCACCCATGACAGCACTGGGAATAGAGACTCTAAACTTCAAAACTCACATCCAAGAGCCAAGTTAAAGGAAGACCCAAAGGCTGAAGGCAGTCTTCAGTCTTTTGCTGGCTTCTCAGTTACAAGTGTCTAACTAACTGCATGCCTGGAAAAAGTTCCTGCCACTGCGCATTTCAATGCCCTCGTGTAGATAAGGTCCAACACTGAACTCCTTCTGCCTTTTCCAGTGCTGAAGTATACAAGGGCATTTCATAAACTGAAATCCTTCTTCCTTTGCCTGCCATACACCTATTCATACACACACAGGTGCACACACATGACTTCTACCTGTATCACATTGCAGCATGGAGCTGTTCTGTACCTCCTAAGGCCTGGAACTTCCAAACACTCTCTGCAACCTTGGAAGGACTAAGTTCACCCTGGGCAGCATTTAATCCACCAGCTTTAACTAGTACATTCTAAAGTACAACCGAGGGGCCTCCTGGCACCTCCAGTGCCACGCAAACTCCCAGCACTGCGCTCCAGGTGAGTCCTGAGCAAACCCCAGCGAGTG
Organism: Grallaria varia; assembly: GCA_013396735.1. Taxonomy (NCBI): domain Eukaryota; kingdom Metazoa; phylum Chordata; class Aves; order Passeriformes; family Formicariidae; genus Grallaria; species Grallaria varia. The sequence goes on from VWZG01009607.1 coordinate 225,715, forward strand.
GCTCCGTTGTGTGCACTGACAACCTTGCACAGAGGGACGAGATTCACCACCACGAATTTCACCCTTTGGGGTGCAAGGGCTGCCTGCAGTGCTTACCTTGGGCTGTGCTCGGCGAGGGAACGCTACCTTCGGGTCAATCTGAAAGAGATGTGGGGAAGAACAGGTGAACACGCTTTTCCTGCCAATTTACAGGTGCATGATTTCCTCCATGTGCACGGCTGTCTCTGCCCACATGGCACCTTGCTAAAAACCTGAGGAATCCACCTGAAGAGCATAAAATGAAGCTGGCTGCAGACATCTTTCCCTCTTGGTAAAGTGTAATCCAGGGAGACTACAAGTCCCAGCATGCAGTGGTCCATCTCCGGCTGAGCTGGCCAGACGCACAGAGAGCCCATCACATGCTGGGATTAACAGGCTGGGCTACACCCTCCTGCTCGGCCTGCCCCTGGGTGCCCTGCATCACCAGCCTCATGTCAGAAGTGCTTTCTTTTGCCTTTCCCCTCTTACCCTTCACTCTGCCTACAAGTACAGAGTTCAGCTGGGTAGTAACAGCACAGCAAAGAAGCAGCGCACAAAAAGCCCAACGTCTCATCCCTTCAAACGCAGGGCAAAGCAAAAGAGGAGCGGACAGGATGGTGTCACAACCCGACCCGAGGAGCCCAGGCTGCGGAGGCCTCGGCCACAGGGAACGCGCTGCCCCTGTCCCCAGGCTGCGCCGCACACAAAGCTGCGATGCCTCCCTCCCTCCCTCCCTCCCTCCGCGGGCTGAGCCTCCATTGTGCCTGTTCAGCTCCCCTGGAAACCTGCTGCCGGCCGGAGCTGCCAGCCCCGCGCCATCCAGGTGCCGCGTTCTGCTGGGCTCAGCACGGATGAGCCCACGCCTGCACTGGCCTCACACCACCACCAGCACCACCACAAAAGCTGGGACAACACTAATGCAGCTGCAAGCCAAACACCCACAAAGCCTCCTCTCCTCTTCGGCCACCACCCCTCTCTTTATAGCCTATTTTTACAGCAACTCCTGAAAAGTTACATCACATCGGGGATCATCCAGACCTACAAATCAGCTTACAAAGACCTGTAGTAAAGGCAGGTCTAGCTCATCCCTACACTTGGACAGTCTGAAGCTGGAAGGGCAGCCTGGAGTATTGTCCCATCAGCCCCGCAGCTCCAACAGCCCAAAAGGAAGCTGTGTTTCTCCAGCTTCTCTCACTGCTTTGTTCAGCTTTCCAGCCTGGCTGCCCTCCCGTCCCGCATCCTTTCACTTGTCACACAGCCCCGGAGCTTGGCCCCCCTGTGCCCTTCCACCAGCTTCTCTCCCTGCCTTCCCTCCTCCATCCTGACTCACAGCTTACAACATAAATAAACTCAGCACGTAGGTAAACAGAGGCAAAAGTGAAGAGCACAAATAAACTCAAAAATAAACCTCCCTCCCCAAGTTCCAAGCGCCAGCAGATTAGCAAACCCTCTGGTGCCTCCCTGGGGCATCAGAACCGTCCAGCCTCTGCCCCCCCGCCCCCCCCACTGCTTCCTGGCTAGTGCAAGACACCCACAGCGAATTCTGAGGACAGGGGACGGCAGGAGACCAGGAGGTTGATGGCAGATAATAAGCAAAAACAATAATCTACTGTCTTTTACTTCTCAGCCAGTGTCATTCAGCTCCTGCCAATAAGATGCTTTCATACTCAGCAATGCTAAGCTCAGCCTCATTTTCTCATTACCCTGAGTGTGATCAACTGGGCAGAGATAACGTGTCCTCCTGGCTGGAGGGAGCAGGCAGTCATTTCACAAATTCTTCTGCACAACCAGCTATTGTTGCAGGTAGAGGGAGGCCGGGGTGACCAACTGCAGGCACAGCCCTGGGAACATGCAGAGGGGAGCGAGTTCAAGTTACTCAAACTGGACTGCTCCTTGGTGGCTCGAGTCTTTCCTAATTAAAGCAAAAGCACAAGTACCTTATTCCCTCATTTCTAGTGTTAAAACAAATAGCTCTGGAGGAGTTGTGTTTCAGTGTCACCCACTGAGGTAATGGATCCTTTTTACGAACCTAGATAGAAATCTCCTAAGAGTAAGAGCATTCAGAACTGCTCAGATTGTATCCAAAAAAACAAAACCCCAGATCAGGCTGCACTGAGTGGAAGTCACCTGAGCTCAAACCACTTCCCCTTCACCCCGCAAGGCTTTGGGGATGCAGAATCCCACTGATGTCACAGGTGTACCAGCAGGCCAGCCAGGTCCTCAGTAAAGCTCTTGAGGCCACCTACAGCAGCACTTCATAGCTCAGGTCACACAACTCCTGTGTTAACCCAGCTGGTATTGGTGTCCGCAAGCGTGGGGAGGGCTGGGAAGGACCCATGAGACCTCAGGACTGGGTTTGTTCATTCATCACACCTCCACCGCTACCTCTGCCCTGCTGGTCTGCGCTGTCTGGGAGCTGCGGATTGTTCCCTCCACCACAAAAGACAAACCCAGCAAAAACTCAGCAACGGCAACAAAGAAACGACGGGGCGACCCAGCACTGCCAAGTGCTCTTCCCAGAGCATGTAAAGAAGCAGCTCAAGGCAGCAGCCAGCTGCAGCTTTACAAAGTCACGCAAATCTTTCTTTCACCTTGAGACTGTAAAGCCAATTCTCATATCAAGTATTTTCAAAAATAACCCCGCAGCCTGCTGCTATCTAGCTTACAAACAAAGAGGAATCTGAAAAGGACAAGGTTTTCCTGAAGAATCGGACCAACCGCCCTCGTTAGGGTAGGAAGAATCACAAAATACTGAAGTAACAAGTTGAGCAGATAGTGTCTATCAAATGCTGCTTGCCAGGAGACACCAAGCCTCAAGAGAAAGCTGTCCTTACAGGACACCAGGCCTTTTCCTGAGAAGCGTCAAAAAACTCTAAATTAAGATTCAGGTGAGTTTTTGTCACTTAACCCATGAGTCACGGCAGAGCCTTTCAACTCAGCAGGGAAAAGGCATATGGAGGCTCCATGTGCTACCACAAGACCAGCCTCTCACAAGGTAAAACTCCCCAAAACATCTGACCCAGCTGAAAACCATGCTAAACAAAATTAAGAAGGAAGGGGGAAGAGGATCAAAGTTCCTAACAAAGGAAGGCCCTGGTAAAACTGCCCCCACTTTCTGAGCTGCGCTGGCGGGGCAAGCAGAGCAGATGCAGCAGGGAATTTCAATGGCTGGCCGGTCCCCACGTGCCCTGCACCATGAGGCCCTTCTGTTCTCCTGAAGAGCCCACCGTCCACCCCTGCCCTGCCCATCCCTGCCAGCCCCCGTGGGCCACACCGTGGGCTGCAGAGCGGCTTCACACAGGCAGAAGCAGTGGTTTGGGGAGAAGATTGGAGACCGTGGGTTTCACCTCGGTCCTAGCCCTGAAACAACTCTCAAAGTTAGTGCTACAACAGACATGCATCACTTGCCTTTCCAAGATGGGTCTATGCCCAGAGAATCATGATGGGACTAGCTGAGCAGACACCATGTTTACACAGGCTAGTATAAAAAAAAAGAAAGAAAAAAAGAAAGCCCTGGGCCCTCCTCAAAAGACTTTACCATAACCTTCCCTTAGAGCAAAACTCACTTTACATCACTCCTGAAAGGAAGAGGGCTGGGAGTTCTGGGGACTCAGCCTCAGCCAGGAAGGCTGGGGTAGGTTTAACCGGGAGCTCCCGTGGGGAGGAAGGACCTGTACACATCAAAGGGAGAGATCCAGGCAGTTAAACAGGAACAGACATAAATCTCGCTGCAACTCACGCCGTAAACCCTAAGAAAGAGGGTCTCGCTCTCCCGCCCTCTCCCTCTGCCAAGATAAAGGCTAGAACGCCTGAGCCACGCGCTGCAGGAAATAAAGTTGTGCATTTGGACTCCTCGGCCGCCCGTGCCCGGAGCCAGAATATCTCCTCTCACAATGCCACCCCCTCAAAACCCCCACTGCTCCCTCATCCCTACTCTCACCTTCACCCCAGGGCAGCAATAAGTAAAAGGAATTCAGGGGAAAGCAAGTCACTAAAACTAAAGGGAAGGGACCTCCCACTCAGACACCTCACCCCCACCCCCCACCCCGAAACAGCCTGCACATCTCCCAAGCGCCACAGATTCACAAGGCAGGACCCACCACGATCCTCCACCAGACTAGGGAGCCACCAAAATCTTCCTGCCGGCCCAGCCAGGGCTCCTCATCAGACCCCACTCACAGAGCGAGGGCTGCAGCCGCAGTCACTCCAAGAGGCCGGTGGTGGCCCACATGGGCGGGCACTGGCCACACTGGGAGACAATAAAGTCCTGAACCTCCACGACCGTTACACAAACTTCGCCTGGGGAAACCACAGGAGAGTCTCTGGGGCGCACAACACGAGGGCTCTCTGCCCCCACGGCCGGGGAAACAGAACCTGGGCGCTGGGGAACAGCACCCCCGGGGAAGGAGCAGCGCTCGGCAGCACACGGGGCGAAAGGGCGGCTTCCCTCTCTCCAAACGCAGCCGCATCCGCTCCCCGGGGCAAATCCTCGCCCCAACCGCGCTCAGGGGTCCCAGCTCCAGGAGGGCCACGGTCACTCCTCAGACGGGCCTTACAACCGATGGGCAGGAGGAAAACCGTCACCAGCATCCACAGACCCACACCAGGAATCAGCCCCGGGTCAACGGCGAGCCCGGTACCCGGGCGGCAGCTCGGCTACCCGCCAGCAAGTGGGACAGAGAAGGGGACGATCGATCCGTATCAGGAATCAATAGTTTACAACCTCTAACTGGAAATCAAACACCGCAATCGACGGCTGCTCCGAGCACAGCCGCTCCGCCGGCAAACGCACCCCTGAGATGAGAGAAGTCATCTCACCGTCTTGGAGTCCAGTTCATGTCTGGATTGAGCCAGGACCTTGTCGACGCCAGCCTGGTCCATGAACGTGACGAACCCGAAGCCCCTGAGCCCCGCAGCCCGGGCAGGAGAGGGGATGCGGAGAGAAGAGAGAAAGTTGGTTAAAGTGGCGGCCGGGCCGCGGCGGGGGCGAAGGGAGGCGCGGGCCCGGCCTCTCACCTGGATCTCTTTGTCAGCGGGTCCCGCATCACCAGGCACTCCTTCACCTCGCCGAACTGGCTGAAGTACTCCCGCAAGCCCTCTGCAAGCACAGCGCCC
>VWZG01009607.1:231438-287728 GCA_013396735.1 Grallaria varia
GGGGCGGCGGACAAAGGGCGGCGGAGCCGGGCCCGGCCCGGCCCGGCCCGCTGCACTCGGGCTCACCGCGGCGGACCCCGGAGACCCCGGCCCGCTGCCCCCGGTGTCTCACCGAGCGGGTGCCGGCGCCGGGACCGCCCGGGACCGGCCCCGCCGAGGGCGCTCCCCGGCCGGGCAGCAGCGAGCCGAGGCGCCCTCCCGGAGCCCTGGTGCCCGCGGGGACCCTGCGGGGCTCGAGCTGCAGGACCGCGGGCAGAGCTGCTGCCGGGCCCCGCGGAGCCCCGCAGCGCCAGGTCTGCGCAGCACAGCCGCTCTCTGCCTGCGACTCACCAGGAGGGGGGTCAGGCCGGTCCCCAGGGCACCGCGCAGTTTCTTGCTCGTTCAGGCTGACAGACAGACTCGTGCCGAGCTCCACTGCTACACAAGTTCATCCACATGCTGCTTCTGGAGCAGGTCTGTGTGCTCTGCCTCTGCTCTTGGGCAACCTGGCCCGGGTGGCTGGAGGAGCTCAGCGAGGAACAAATGAAATACCTGTGAAGCTGTTCTCAGATGAGAGTTCTAACCTCTCCTGACTGCACCGTGCATTGCTCTGGGAGAAAGCATTTGTTTGCGTCTGTGGCACATCAGAGCAGAGCAGTGCCCAAACCCTCTGGTGACTTTGCTGTGAGCCCCTCTCATGGCAACGGGTTATCACAGGGTCTCAGGCATGTGCCACTGTGCTGCCAAATATTCCCCGCAGGCATCTCTGCTGCCTTCCAGCACGAGTCCCTGTGTACCCTCTTACTGCCTAAAGTGAGATATTGACAGCTTAGGTCAGTGCCATCCTCATTTGACCTTTCTTCCCCCTTCTCTCATGACTGCTCTTCCAAATGCCAATACACCTCACCTTCCTGCTGGAAGGGAACCGGGACACCTTTGTTTTAACAATACTTTGCAATTGTATCTTGCATTACTTAGACTCATCCTGAGGCTGCAACTCTGAGTTAAATTAATCCTCTGCCCACCAGCTCTACCAAACCACCATTCACCCACTTCATTTCCTGAGCTGGGTCAGTGACACCATCCTGTCTCCTGGCACTGTGTTCACACCAACACTAGAGACTTGGTAGCCGCCCCTGGGAGCTGAGCTACACAGCATCCCTGCTCCTGCTGCCACTGGTCCAGGCTGAGCTGGTTCTCCAGAATAACCCACTCATCATTCCACAGGGCTGAAGTCACCATTTTGGGTGGAGGTGCCCTGAGAGGCAGCCAGGCTGGTGCAGCAGGGAAATATAAATAAGTGCAGAGGTGGTACTGCAGCTGGTAGGACTGAAGGGCTGCACAGCCAATGGGAGCAGCGGTGCCGAGGCAGCATCCCAGCCATCTCCTCTTGCATGTCCTGGGAAACCTGGACAAAGTTGGGCTGCCACACTGCCCAAACTCACTGCTGCTGTGCTGCCTCCTGGCACCTGCGCTCTCCCATTTGGAGGGCAAATGCTCCAGAGGAGGAACTAATATTTTCAAGTCACCTGGCACAGGTTTTATGCTCCATAATTGCCCAGTCTAGTCACACTACTAATGCTAATTAAACACAAGAAGAGAAGAAAAAGAAACTAGCTCAATGTTGGACAACAATAAAGGATAACCTCTCTTGGTTTGCTACCAGTCCATTACTATAATTTTAAATGTGTGTTATTTCTAAGACAGTACAAGTAGAGCATTCTGAGGGACACAATCTTAAAATGCTTAAATGTGTCCCTTTTTTTTCATAATGTTTATTATTTTATTTGCTTTTTCTCTGCCAAAATAATATTGGTGAAGGGAGAACAGGACCAATGTGAGTTAACATCTGTGAACATCAGAGGGAAAAAACTGAGCCTTCAGGAATATTTGGATGGAGGATGTGGTTGGACTTGCATCACTGGCAATGACACCATACCATGTAACTTATTCCGAGGTCATTTCCAAAACATACACACAGATATTTTGTATTTCCACCTTAGGACCCCAAAGTACTTTGTAAGTATCAATTCATTTATCTCTGTAACTCACAAGACAGTGGGTCTTCAAAAATCTGTTAATTAGTGACAGTAGGAAGCTTTCCTCATGGAGAAGTAAATATATAAAACATTCCAGACCTTATGATTGGAAAGATGATCTGCCGAATATAAAATAATGCAGCATTGTATTCCTGGGGCTGCAGACAGACAGCTGTAGTGCCTCTGTGGCTGCTGCTGAGAGGTTGCCAAACACCAGCAAGATTAACAAAACTGCTCAGTTTTCTTGCTGTTATTCAGTGTCTCGTGTGGTAGAGTGACACTATCAAAATCATGTCCACTTCCTGCTGAGGAGGATGATTGGCAAAGCTCTGCCCAGCACCAGTGGCAGACACTGGAGTTATTCATGGTGAGAGGGAGGTTCCAAAAAGTGGAGGTTAGGGGAGGGGCAGGGCAGCAGCCACCTACTTTCCTCCCTCATCATATAAGACTTAAGGAGAGATTGTGTCTTGGAGACCTGTTTGTAGCCAGGAGGTTCTGGCAGCCAGGTACTAGGAGAAGTTTTGCTTTTCATTTAGTTTGGACAGTTCATAAACAAATTTGAGCTGGAATTCAAATAATTTTTGTAATACTTGCGTTACCGTGCCGAGCACGCAAACCTGGAAGATATTAACTGTGGCTCCGTAGGCAGCCTGGGGGCACTGCCAGGCTCTGGCAGCGGCTTCCGGAGGTGCTCGCTCCTGTTTGGGGAGGGATGCTGACCCTCTGGAAAGGCTGATGGCAAAGCCCATGCAGGAGGCAGCCAGGGGGGTCTACCTCGAAGGGAACCCACTGCTCTGCTCGGCCACCTCCTGCCTGGCAGGAGTTGGCTTGGGGCAAGAGTCAGGCACATGGTGGGGGGAGAGGAGCTATTTAGGGAAATTTAACTGTTTAGATTCTACTCAGGTAGGGGGGAGAGACAGAGTCAGCAACAGGAAGAAAGGAATGACTGCAAAAGCACCGAGGTCTCCTCTGCTTCGTGTAAGAAACCTCAGGGAACAAGATTCACAGGGGGGAAACCAGCAGCATGGTGCAGAGCATTGAGAACAGGGTTGGAAGGAATACAGGAGAGGAACAGGGCTGCATGCAAGAGAAACATAGGTGTGGGTGAATAAAGAGCAGGAGAAAAGGGAGTAGGAAGAGTAAATAAAGACAACTGGGACAACTGGAAGAAAGGAGTGAGGGAGGGGAGAGGAGGAGACCACCCCAATTACCACAAAACCGTAAGAGGGATTGGAGCCTCAGGGGGAAAAAACAGTAAAGAAGACTGCAGGGGATCGAAAATAAAACATCAAGAGAACTTGCAGTGTAGTGAATTCTGCATAGGGATTCAGCATAAAACAGCAAAAAAGGAGAGGTCTCTGAAGGACAGTAGGAGATTGCAAGCTTCCACCCACTGTCCTGGAAATGATGGCTAAGGGAAAAATCAGAGAGCCCTTCCTGCTATTCTCCCTCTCTAGAGGCTCTATAAAGTACTATGTGGTGTCTAGTCTCCATGGTCCTGCCTGAATCGGTCCAGCAAATGAGGGAGGAAGCCCCGACTGCTCAGCTCCAACACTGGGGCTGCTCTGTGCACTGAGGGTGCCCAGCACCGCACCAGCCTGGCCCCAGGTGCTATCTCTCTGCAGCAGCCTGAAAAGAATCTCTCCTCTCCAAAGAGGAGCTGGAAACATTTTCACTTCTCTTAACACTCCAAAGAGTGCATATAAAGTGACAGAAAACAACAACAAATTTGAAAAATGAGACCTCTCTCCTCAAAGGTGCCCTGAGTTCTACCTTCCCTCTAACCCCTTAGCTGCCATTTGTCCCAGACTTCCATCACTCACTGCTTTGTGCTCCATCCTTGCTCCTACCTAACCACTTCCCAGTCCTCACTCCAGCAACCCATCATGGAAAGGGGACCTTTCTCAGAGCAGCCACTGTTAAGAGGCTCTTCCCCAGCCCAGAAGCAGAACATTGGCTCCCACTCTGCCCCTCCTCACCTGGAAGCTCAGAGCTTCCCACGGTGGGACACAGAGGGACCCATTTCCCCACCCTTAGAGAAGAGAGATGAGGACAAATGCAAGCAAAATCCACCAGATATGTCAGACTGTTTTGAAGAAGGCTGATTAAATTGCTACTTGTGCTCACTGAAGGTGAGGAAATTGGCTCAGTTGGCACAGAAAGAGATAAATATTAGATATTAGGAGAAACTAGCAACTATGAAGATGGTTAAAGATGGGAGAGATCAGCCAAGGAGGCCAAGGAATCCCCATCTATGAAGATTTTAAAGAACAAATTAAGCAAATGTCAGGTTGGAGATCACATTCTGTTTTGTCCTTGCATATTACAGAGATGACCTCTTGGCACCACTTTGAATCCTCAGTTTACACAGTTTCTTCATCACATGAGGTGAAAGGACAGAAAGAATTTGGAGCAAAGGAGGCAACAGTGAGGGCTTGTTTGGTGGAGAGGGGGGTTCTGAGTGTGTTCCATTGCATAGACGGGGGCTAGTGAAGAGAGGAACAACAAAGGAACTCAAAGGCCACGGTCCACAGGCACATGTCAGGGAGAGTAACAGTGCAGCAGGAGGCCGAGCCACTCCAAACACTACCAGGGCTGGAGAAGAGGTCTGGGAATGAGCAGGGTAAATAGAAGTAATAGAGAAAGGTCTGGGTCAGATTTGAGAGCATCAGCCAGGCCAATGGCTGCCAGGTACCTTAGAAAAAAAGGGTTTCTGTATTAACATTTTTTAAAAGTGTTAAAGTTCTGAATTAAAAAGAAAATCCTGTATCCCCGGGAGGGGGGGGTGCATAATCCCCAACACATCAGCACTGCCAACACAGCTTTTCCACCCAGTCTGCTGGGTCTCCAGCACCAACCCTTCAGGCAGGGCCCAGTGATGCTGCACTATCCGTGGACCTGCACATCCTCTGCAGGTCTGATTCATGTGTGAATTATTAATCTGGGGCTGAAGTCAGCACCATGTCAAGGACCTCTAAAATCTGCCTTAAAGAAGGCACAGTCCAAGGGGATGGAGGAACAAGGAGAGAACAGGACCCAGGGGAAGGAGGGCTGGATTCCCTGCTGAGTTGCTTGCAGAAGGCAGAAAATCTGAGTCCTGGCACTGTCCCAGAGCAGCACCAGAAGGAAGAGGCACTCTCAGGAGCAAACAGAGAACTTTTGGCTCCACACATGAACAGGAGCTGAACAAGCAGAAACTGTTTCTTCATCCCCTCTCTTTCAGGACATAATTGATTTCCTACCTCTGCTATAACACTTGCGCTGGCTTTTAACTCTCCCATTTATTCAAGACCTATTTTCTAATCTAAGCTGATGGGACTTCTGCTTCACAAATCCCAACAGCACTTCTCAGAGGATGACATCGTAGCATTCTGGTACTATGATGGTGTAAAGCAATGGGGACTAAATAACTGTTAAATTTAACAGCACAACATTGGAAAGGTTTGCAGATTATTAGGAGGAGTGAACAGAAAAGAACATCTTTAAAATCCAGGTGCATGCTGGAGCTCCTCAGATGGGAAAGGTTCAGACCAAGGCAAGTGTCCAGGACAGAAATACACACTGTAAATCTTCCTAAGCAGCTCAGCCTGTCCTGGTTCCTCAAGGTTTTGCCAAGGTATTTTGTTTGTACTTGTCACATGACTTACATCAGGCATCACACCCTAATCAAGACGGACACCAGTGTCTTCCCAGGCAAAGCCCCCATCCTCAGATTGCAGGAGCGGCTTAGCTGCTCTGTACACGTAACTCCTGCCTGAGCCTCCTCCCTGCTGAAGGGGAAGGGAGGTGAGAGGCTGCCAGGGACCAAGTGCACTTGGACAGCTCTGGTCGTTCTCCTGTTTGCTGTAGAACAGTCTAAAGCAAGGCACAAACTGGCCCAGTGCGTGTTGTACTCTGAGCTGTTGTTCTACAGCAGAACAGACATGGGGCCAGGAATGGTGTCCTGAGAGAGGGAGGGCTTCCCCCACCCCAGAGCACAACACCCTCACTCAGGCCTACAGGCTCCTGATCCTCCCAGGCTAGGGAAAATGGAATGGGACGGCTGTTACTAACCACTCCAGTTTCAGCAACCTTCACTGGTTTGAAACTGGAAAAGGCTGAGAATCTGTCCTTTGGTCCCAAGACACAGTGATTGCCCCTGCCCACACCCCCAGTGAGCTGACCTCTAACAGAAGACAAGCTCTGATTCTGCACTGCTCATAGTCTAGTGGGAAATACTTTGCTCCTGCTGCTACTTGTCCATTCTTGCCCATCTTTTTCTCACTTTTCACAGCCTTTAAGCATTTATCTTTTCACGCCTTTGCCTGCTCTGGATTTCCCTCAAGGCTGATTTTGCTACATTAGGGTCCTTATGCCATTTTCTTTCATCTTTTCTTTTTTCTTTTTGGTCCAGGGTAGAATTTCCCCCACCTATCTCATGCCCATGTGGTTCCATGAGCCGAAGCAAACTTAGTCACTGACCCTTTTCCCACCAGGAGCAAGAAGTGATTCACAAAATATATTCCTCAGAGCTCCCAGCTGGCTGGTGGCCAAGGCACTGCAACAGCTCCGGACTAGCTCCCTCCCAAGTAGCTGTCCAAGGCATTATTTAGCACACAGCTGAGACACAGGCAACATGGAGATACCCTGACAAAACCCAGGAGATGGAGGAGCAGCAGAAATTTCTGTCACGTCGGAGGTACATGATGTGTATTGGAACCATGACTTTACTAAAAGGAGGAATGAAACAGTAACATCTGCAATCCAAAGTTTCTATTGGATACATGTATCAAAATGGGAAATAGTAACATTAAAAAACATGCAGAAGGTTCCTACAAAATTAATTAAGTAAATTAATTAATTGGTTTCAAGTTTTAGTTCCATCTCCTTGCCATATTCCTCATCTATCAATTAGCAGTTGTGCTCTTCTGTTTGCAGGAATGTTTGGTGCCTTTCTGGAGACACCAGAAGAAAGGACTTTCATGAGTTACACGTGAAATAGAGGGATCATGCTCTGGTTTAAGACATCCTGACTCACTGGACTTGTAATCTGATTATACGGGTGTTTTTGGAAGCCCTGCGCAGTATGTCCTGCCGTGCTCCAGCCTTTCCCCTCTGGGCCTCACCAGGTTTGCTGCTTCACAGACACCCTTGGGGTTTGGAAACTGCCCGCTTGTGACAGATGGAAAGAGTGAGGCATCTTCCAAAACTTCCCACTGATTTTAAACATTTGAGTCAAAAAACTGGAGATACAGTAAACATTCCTCATTCCAAAGAAGGCCTGGGGAAGCTCTCAGCACACCGCATTTTTGGCAAAACAAGCTTGTGGTGTCTCAAGGTGTGCACCCAAGATCTGTGTTTGTTTATTCATAGAGGCACAGGTAACTGGTCAAAAGCATAATGCCCCGGTAATTTATACCTTTTCTATGTTTTTAGCTGCAATAGCACCTTGGCTTCTGTTCACTGGCACTCTTCTGGACACCCAGAAAGCTGGTAAAAGTGTTTTCCTATCCCAAATGTTATGATGCTCCTGTAACAGAAAGTTTGTGAAAAAAAACCCCACAAACAGAAAGTTTGTGATTTAAAACAAATCACATTTGGGAAGGTGAATCTAAAAAAGACTCTCTGGTCTTTGAAGGAATGTGGGAATAGAAAAGACGTTTGCTGGGAGAGCAGCTCTGAGGCTAAAGGAGGAGGAAAGCTGCTCTTCCACACTCCTGCTGTCAGGCAAACTGTGCTCCAGTGTGGTGGTCATTCTGGAGCCTTGAAAGCAATGCAGCGTCTGGTAAGTTCATTCCCAGATGCTGGGGGAACAAGGGATTGTGGGAGACAGTGTAAGATGGGGAGGGATTTGCTGCAAAACAGACAAAAAGCAAATCAATGAGAGTTTGTTCAGCCTTACTTCCCTTTTGGTTTGTTTTTAGTGAGGCTGCAGCAGGAAAAATTTTGAGATTTTTATGCTTGTGTTGCTTTAAGGACAGGAATGCTGGAAACAGAGGTATTTGATACCTTTGCTGCTAATTACAGTGCAAGCTCCCAGTGTCCTGACAATGCCCTTGTCCCTGACCTGGAGGGGCCTCGCCGCCTCAGGGTCAGCTGTAATTTAGCTTTAGGTCAGACCTGGGACTCTCCTGCCAAACTAACTGCACTTTGTTTTGAAGTAGAAACCATTTACTAGCAAGTCTGAGACCATCAAACTCATTTCACTAACAAGAAACAGGAACGAAGTGCAGAGCCCCAGAGACGAAGGTCAGTGTTCGACACAGGGAGAGCTCAGCTGCGTCACGAAGGAAGGGGCTGTTGTCCCACCGAGCCCCACAATCCCCTGAGCCCAGATCTTATGCTCTCTTCAATTAAGCTTGTTTATTACAGAAAAGCCCAGGGACCAACTAAGCCATGCCAGGCCCAGGCCCTGAGCAGGCAGAGCACTGTCAGCCCCCAGCTTAGAGTGCTACTACACAGTTGCTGCACTTCACAGGAGGCTGGTGTGAGCTCTTCAGTAAAACTCATGGGCTGTTTGTGCTGCTCTCACCTCTTCTGACAGATTGGCCGGGTGATTTGGGCCAAGAAAATGCTGTTTTACTACTTGAAAACTGAGGTTTTTCTTCCCTATCTTGAAAAAAAAGCCACCAAAAATGCTTCAAGATCTTCAGAAAGAACATGTTGCAGAAAATAACTCCAAGCTGTAAAAGGGAAATACTTTTATCTTCCTCCAAATAATCTGCACTCTCTAACTCACAGGGAATGAAGTATTTTTTCAAACAGCAGATTTGGAGCTGATCTTCTTCCCTCTCACCATATTGATGGACAGAGATTCTATTGTCATGATACCATATGGCATTACCTGAAAGTAACTTTTTACCTAATGAACAGTTCTTTACATTTTTTGAGTTAGCCTGAGCACCCCAAGTATTTTGCAAGATGTCAGAGTCCCTGCTCTTTTGCATTTATGCAGACATAGGACTGGGTTTGCTAGGGGAAAACCTACTCACAGCACAAGTTTTTTTTCACCTATCCACAGCAAAATTTTTTTTCAACTCTGCACGTCATTGCAACAAGAGGCCAACTTGCACTTATAAGAAAAAAGCTGGATGAAAAATTGGTGCCAATTTACTAAATAGAAAAAGTCTTTTGACATCAAAGGAGTGTTCCATGAATGAGACAGACAAGTATAGACCCAAACATGCTCTTTGGGAACAGTAAAACACATTCGGCTCTAGTTGCTGGCCAGAGCTGGAGTTGGTGGTAAGATGTGAGAGACCACAGCTATAGCAAGGAACAGGACCAATAACGGATGTTCAAATCTTTCTTTCCTAAAAGTTGGCTAGAAGACTACAGCATACCCTGAGGTGTGTTAATACTTGTTCCCTGCCATGCTGGACAGCTGCAAGGCAGTGTGACAGGAAGAATTACCAGCCCTATAGACTCTCAGATGAATTTAAAATGTAATACCCTCGTTGTCAGACACCACATGTCCCTAACTACCCATGAACCAAACCACTCCTCTCAGCGTTGGTGCCTCTGCAAATATCAAACCAGCTTCCAAGAGCTCCCCTCAATTGCCAGAGCAATTTGCGGGACAAGTCCCAGCTACTCAAGAGCTGGATACCTCCTCCACCACTCCCTGAGAAATCCACGTGTTTCGGGAGCGATGCAATTGCCATGTAGCAGAACAAGGCTCTGGAGCAGAGCAGATAGCTTCCTTGGCAGCTGGCCTGCAATGCTGGAGCTCACTCCCAGGAGAGATCAGAGGGAGTAAAAACCTCGCTGCCACTACAGCAGAGCACTCAACCTGCTTCTACCAGAGATTTCTAACAGGAGCAAAAAAATCCAAAAGCACCTCTACAAATAGGAGGCTGCAGGAACAGAGAAAAAGATAACCTAGTCAATGTCATTCACACAGCTTTGCCACCAGATCAGGTAACACTGATCAGCACAGCACAGGCAGGAGTTCTGAGCAGACCCTGTTTTACACCTGGAATATTACCTGACTAACATCTGGACAGAGAATTGCCTCCCTACTTAAAGTCACCCAAATCCCAGATCTGCAGCTGCCAAATTTTCAAGGAAGGTTTTTTAATTTGGAAGTTGAATAGCATGAAGTGTATTCTATCCCCCAGATGACCTTATCCAAGCTCATTTTCAAGGCACAATAGAAGACAGTAGCTACCCTCAGGTTTCCAGGTAGCGCAATTTATACCTTGAGGAAGATGAAAGTACAAACTACTTGGACTCAGACTTTGTGTGCTTTTGGACTCCCCTGTTACTTCAGGTGTCACCACATCTGTGTAACCCCTACAGCAAAGGTAAAAGGAGAGGGTTTTCACTCCTTTCAAGGAAGGCTGAGCCCTGCCCATCGACAAAGTGATTTTCTGTCTACACACAGAGGACTCTGCCCAAAGGAACTGTTTCCCAAGGACACAGCAGATCCACTTTGGAGACAGCTCCCAAGGCTGGAGCTCCTGCAGGCCACAATGCGGGCTCACCCTAGCCCAGCAGGCTCCTGGGAACAGCCATAATGACCATGGACTGCCCAGTCAACCATACAGAGGTCATCTCCCATCCTCTGCTCCACTGCCACTGAGGAAGGGCTCTGCAAGGTGGAGCACGGAGCTCTGGGCAGGGCTGTGCGGGTGGCAGTCCAGCCTGGGAACTCAGGAGGAGCAAGGAAGGAGAGGATGCTGGAGTGGAAGTGATTTGAATTAGAACAAACTGGCTGCTGAATAGAAGCTTTTATTCCAGCATGGAGAAGGCTTTGTTAGTCAAGCACATGTGATGCACAAAAGCCTCCACTTGAATTCATTGGGTTTTAATTGGTTCTCAGGTGGGGGAGGAGATGGGTGTTAGGAATTAGGGATTCCTTAAAGAGGCAATATCATTAAATCTTAACGCCTCTTCCCTCTCACACCCCCCCACCCCCCCCCCACCCCGGCTTCGNAATTGTCTCATGTTAGAGAATCAGAAAAACTGAGGGAGAGAAAGGGTGGGAGGGGGAGTCACTAATAAAGCCTAAAGGGAGATCAATGAACAAGGAGGGTGAGGGGCAGGAGGAAGACTGAAAAAAGAAAGAGGCTACTTGGGAGAGGAGGGAGGTCACACGAAGGCAGGAGAACCTCAAAAGGATGAGGGAAAGAGAATGATGCCATTTGAGTCGGTGCTTTCTTTTCTCCCTGCATTCCTTCTTTTATTGAACACTTAAAACTTCTCTTGGAGATCCTTTAGCTTGGCTCTGTGAGCCTGTGCTCCAAAATAACAGTCGATCACCAGAAGGAAGGAAGCAAATCCTGGGATGGGCATGGGGTGCACGAGCACAGGGAATAACAGCAGTGAGAGAAACCTGCTTGAAGGACCTCACAAGAGCTGCCACTTGTTTTGCCAGACACAGCACATTTCAGACAGAAATTTTGTTACTAAGAGTCTGCCACAGACACAGCTGAAACAAGGTCCTTGTGAGTGAAAAAGAAAGGGAGTAATCAGGAGGTAAGGAAATTTGCCAGTCGGTGTTGTAGGAGGTTCAGCCCAGGGACCCTGGGTACCTGCGAGCCAGACCCTGACAGACAACTGTTACACTGTGATATGGAACACACATCTCACAAATGTATAATGATTTCCATCAGTCCAGTACGTCGCAGGAGAATGAATTAACGTTGGTGTAACTACTTCATTTGGAATGTAGATAGATAAGTGAATGACACACCAAACACACTGCCAGCAAACACCAACTCAAATGCATTTTCTTTGGAGTTCCTGACAGAAGAACACTGCTTCTATATTTAAGCCAGACAGTTTATCCTGCACGAAGCCACACACAGCAACTATTCTTTAAAGGAAGCACTGCCTACTGTTTTATTATAATCATTCACTACAAAATTAGACTGCACAATCTCTGCTTGTAGGCATGATGGCACTAATCTTCCCCAAAACATGGCAGTGCAGCTGATTACTACACAGCCTCAAACAGGAGGTCTCGGACATATTTGAGGACAGTGTGGGATGCTGAAAACAGCATTCCCATGATGGCTTCTCTCTGAGAGACTGATCCAAGTCACTTACTGTGGTGTGAAATCTGAAGGAAACACAAGATCCTCCAATGACACACATGTGATATAGGGTAGCTCTCACACATGCAGGTTATTCGTGTATTTCAGAGCACGGGAAAAAAAAAAGACATCGGTGTATTCCCCTATTGAAAGTGTCATAGGACCCAGCCTTCAAAACCTCCTCCCTGAAACAGGAGCATAAGTGTTATTTAGAAGTGACACACAGACTGAAATCTCATTTGGTCCTTAATTCCAGCTAAAAGCAGACGTGGTCTCCACCTGGCAAATGCATTTGTGAGCAGTGGGCCACAACAGTGCCTGGCACCAGCTACACAGAAAGCATTTAACCACACATGGAGAAGAGATAACACCACTTGCCTTGACTCCTAATACTGCAACGTCTACAGGCAGACTCTGCCAGGCTGCCTACTGTCACCGCTTGACCAGTGACAGCCCACAAGAGCCCTGCCCTACAGGAACAGCAGGGCTTTCCTCCAACAAGGCAGTCTCCCTTGGACAGCTTACATGGGAAAACACACACAAAAAACCCCCCCAAATCCTATTAGGGTGACCTTCTTCCCTTCCAAGTAATGTTTCTCTGTGTGCTTCAGCTTGCATCTTCTCACAGTGCACCTGCATTACAGGTAGCATACACATTGCAGACAGACTTCTTTAATTTTGTATCTTAGGAGTTTTGAATAATCCACAGGCGTAATTTCAAATTACATCTGACTCACTTGAGGCATCCAGCTGCTCTTAATCATCAACAGTAATATTTGTGCGTTCTTCTTATTGTGCACAGTTCTAAGCACAATCCCTGCCCTGTCAGAAAGCTGCATCCCTCTGCACAGACTGCACCGTTTCCTACAGCCCTGCATTCCATGTCAGAGATAGAACAACTCCTGTGTCTATCTTCCCAGTAACAAAATGCAGGAAAAGGCTGTCATAGTAAGGATGGGCAAGTCATGCCTCCAACACTGTTCCTTGTATTTATCCTAGACTTGTTGCCCTGGATGCATTTGCCCTCCTCCCAGCAGTTAGCTAGTAACAGGCTTTCCTGTAATTGTTTCCTTCTCTTTAAGATATGTTCAGGTTATACTTCAGTGCTGGAGTATTAGTTTTCCCAATTCCACTTTGTTTCTCAGCAGTCCTCTATTTTGTAGCTTCCAACAGGATTAGACCATTTGTGCCTTTGGAAAGAAAAACAATGGGGGGAAAAAATCTCCCAGTATGCTCAAATATCTCGTTGCTCTCCTATGGTTTTCAGTAGATGCCTTTGGTAGCTGGGATCCTCTTGCAACACTTTCTCCTAGCAAGTCCCATTTCCACAACCTCTTGGTATGCGACAGCAGGCACTTCTGATCTGCTTCACTACACAAGCCACAGATTTGTCTGTCACAAACAGTGTCAGTTATCACAGCATCAAATTTGCTGTGTGCAGCAGGTCTCCAAGACTGCCATGAATTGAAAATTGTTTTGCTACCTCTTCTCAATGCCTGACGGAACAGGTATCTCAGCAATCAGCAGTGGCTTTGGGGCAAAGTGTGACTGACACATCTGTAGCAGCTATCCAGTTAATTTTATTCCTGGCCTGTTTCGTTACATTAAACCTCACGATGCTCACCATATTTCCTCCTTTCCAAGCAGGAGAGATAGCAAAACCATCCTTTCAGCTCCAGAAGCAGTTTAGCTACAGCTGCTCCACCGATTAGATTGGCTTCACCTCACAGGTCCTCCTGCATCCTGGAGATTGCCTCTTTCTTTGCGAGTACTAAAATCACAAAATGAAGCCAATCCTAAGCAAAACTCAGCCCTAACAAGGGATCACTGACAATTTCGACAGGACCACAACAGATTTATCCTGTGCCAAGCTAGTGGTCAGGCACAAGCTTTTACTTTGTTATCCTCTATGAAGGGGCAGATTTGTGTGGCTGCTGACATAGTTTCAGGAATTGTAATATGAAGACCACCTACAGCACAGGTCTTTACAAAGTTGGTCAGAGTGCTCATACAGAAACATGCCCTACACTCCCTGGAAATCAATCGTTTCTGCTCCAATGGACAAGCCCTCAGTGAGGGTGTTTGGAATACCCATCCTTTGCTATGTTAGTGGCCACATCAGCATCCTGTGCTGACCCCAGTGGGTTTCCTGCACCTTGCAGCTTCCATGCTGCTTCATCTGAAGCTGCAGCCCCAGGGCAGGCTCCACACACAAGCTCCTGCTCTAGCCCATGCCAGGCAGTAGTACCTGCAGGACCAGCTATCAGAGCCCAAAGGCCACATCCAAGTTTGTGCAGGAGGAGGCCAGCGCTGCACTAGAGCCAGGCACTCGCTGTTACAGACAGAATGAGGCTAGGATGACTAATGAGAGAAGCCAGCACTGCAAAGCCTTCCAGCCCAGTGCCCTCACAGGTTTCTGTGTGAGGTGGTAGCATTTGCACATTTATCAGTGTAATATTGCACACTTACTGTTCCTTAAATTTGCACAGACCTACACCTCTGTGGCCTTACTGGCCAGTGAACCTTGCTTGGAAAGATCTTTACAAATGTGCATTGCTACTGATGCCCACACACAAGTTCCTACTGGGAACTTCAGGGCAGAGCACTGTACTTCAGTATGTTCACTGATTATACCTAACCACGTTATTTCTCTGAATGATACCAGTGCTCTGTCTCCTATGTTTTGACAGGTAAGTAAACGAGGGGCACTGTGGCTTTAAGAAGGTCATTTCCACTGTCCTGCCGCTGTAATTAGCCTGCTAAAGAAAGGGCAGAGGCTGGAAATTGGATTGAGCAAACCAGGCTTTAGCCGCAGGATGAAGGCAGAGCCCCAGGATTGTTATGTTAATCACCTGAGCTCAGCAGTCCCTGCCCTTCAAACCAACACAAACCCAGTACAAACCCAGGACCTCTCTGCAGAGCAAACCCAGCTTGGCTCAGGCTCCAGCTGCCCCAGGACATCTCCCTCCTCCTCCTGGGATACGGGGGCCACCCCTGTGGAAGACCTGGTGGCACCCGGAGGGGATCCTGTGCCGGGCCACAGTCTCTCAGCCCGTGGCCATACAGCTCCTCTGATCCACAGCGCCGGGACGCAGCTGCCAGTGGGGCAAAGAGTAAATGGGGGTCACGGGTGACTCCGTGAGCTGATGGGCCGGGGCCGCTTTACACCCGCTGAGGATCCAGCCCCGGCCGTGCTGAGTCAAAAGCTTGTCTGAAAGCACAGACTGCTTACTGCAATTTCACCAACGAAAAACAGCGTTAAGAACAATAGGCCCGATTCGTATCTGGGTTCGGGTGGGTGCCACCCCCGTGCAGAGACAGCACAAGCCCCCAGGTCCCTGGGCTGCCGGCGAGTGCTTGTGCCCAGTGTCTTCAGCACCAGAGCTATGCCAAATTAATCCCAGGAGCAAGTCCTGGGGGTACAGGCCCTGATCTGCCCCTGAACTCTCTTCAGAAGTGCAGCCATGCTCAGTGCCAGAGCTGTCACCTGCACCAGACACTGGTGTCACCTCATCAAGAGGCGCTGCGCAAGCCAGCAGCTTGGCCCAAGGTGCCCTGTGTGCTGCAGGGACATGTTTGTGGCACAGCCAGTGAGGGCTGGCCAGAATCACTCCCAGTCACAGCCGGCTGCCCGCTGCCTTCTGTTTTGTCCTCACTGCCTCTCCCCTCCACAGGACACAAAGCTGGGGTTTACCTCACTGCGCTTTACTAGCTCGTATCCCCTG
Organism: Grallaria varia; assembly: GCA_013396735.1. NCBI lineage: Eukaryota > Metazoa > Chordata > Aves > Passeriformes > Formicariidae > Grallaria > Grallaria varia. Next base: position 247,201 of record VWZG01009607.1, read on the forward strand.
GAAACGTGCCTTTCTGTCTCTGCTCAGAAACTTCGGGCTAACAGCCCTCACCATCACTACCCACCTCCTTTTTAAGGCAGCGACCCAGGCTGGCATGGCCATTGTCCCCTCCTTGCTGTCCCTGTTTTCTTAGGGTGAGCTCACGCCTCTGCCCCGCATCGGGCCAGCTGGGGCTCCGCGTTACCTCCCTTGTTCTTTGGCACATTTTTTCACCGCACCCCTGCGCTGCTGGGGAGGGGGAGGGAGAGCAGGAGGATGGGAGGGCAGTGTCTGGCTCCGCATCCAGCGCGCCGGATGGCATGGTTTTGGAGAGGCCTGGCTTAGTGAAGTTATTCAAGCCAACGGCAGCCTGGCAACCGGGCGGCCACAATGGGAGCGCAGGAGGAGGAATGTTTCCACATGCCTGATCAATGGGAGCAAGGGAGACAGCAAAGCAAACAGAAGCTGGGAAAGAGACACAAAGAAAAAGCAGCCTTTTCTCTGCTTAGTTCCTTTCATTTGTCACAGCTCTTTGTGCAGCTGATGACAACGGAGGCCCTTCGGAGGCTAGTTTTAGGGAGTTTGGTTTTTCTAATTAAATAAAATGCCGTGTCCTTTTTATTCACTTGTCACCTTCCCGCTCACCAGAAAAACCCCAAGTGCAGCCCCGTCAGCACTCGAGCCTCCTGCTCCCCACACCTCCCAGAAGCCCCGAGCATCTCTTTCTACCTGGGAAGGTAGAGAGGCACAAGCACCCCCTCAGTCACCCAAAAGCAGCTCCATGCTGGACACAGTGCCCCTCCTGAGTGCCGGCAGGGCCCTGCTTGGGGGCCACAGCACATGCCACCCGTGGCCCCCCGGCTGCTCATTATGGGAATAAAGAGCCCAGGGAAGGCCAACTCCTCTGGAGGTGGCGTGGTCCCGCAGCAGCTGCTGACCAGACTAACGGGCAGCTTTCTATGGGAATGAGGCAGCGTTCAAAACAGGGATAGAGGAGAGTTGCCTTGGAAACTTGGGCCATTTCTGATGAGGGGCTACGATTTCCCTTGGAAGGTCCCAGACAGGATTTACCTGGGAGCTGACTGTGGGACAGAAACTCCTGCAATCTGCAAAGCAGCTGGGGGATGGAGGCAAAGGAGGGGTTTCAGGACAGAGGCACCAGCATGCTGGCGCTGGGTTGCATGGCTACAAACAACTCCAAATCCAGCCCTGTTGCATAAGCAGTGGTAGGAGCCCAAAGTTGTTTCCTCTAATTACTATGCAAGAGTTCACAGTGACAGGCCTCCTCTTGTGCAGGAGTTTACAGGAAAGGTCCTCCCTGGCTCAAAGGCAACACCAAGTAAAGCAACAGGAGAGAGAGTTTTGGGGCAAGCTTTCCTGCATTGAGGCCAGAGCAGAGGTTATTCTGTCTCTTTTTAAAAAAGTAAGTCTATCTGGATGCATGCAGTCCTAAACAACAGATAAAACTTTGGGCTGCTGAGGACAGGAGGCAGAACACCTGCCTTCTCCACACTTCTGCCAAAACACAGGCTTCCTCTCCAGTGAACAACTCCATCGCCAAGCAGCCAGGGCTGCAGGAGCTCAGCTCCAGCCCCCTGAGTATAATGAGTGCTAGAAAAGGACTAGTGATCCTGCACATGCTTTAGGAGGAGGGAACTTCTGCTTTGAACATGGCAGTGTTTGGGATCTCACCAGGTTTTTTGCTCAGAGTTAGGGAGGGGATGCAATCAAACCATGCAAAGGAGCTCCAGCAAAAAAGTCAGTGAAGGCAGCATGAGCTCAAGGAAATAGAATGAAGATTGGTCCTAATCATGGATGTAGTCTTGGTTCAACAGCAGAGGAAAATTCCTGCCCATTTCCAACAGCCAAAGACAAAAATGGCTAAATACAGGCTTCTCAGTCCTCATGGGCAGAGGGTCCAGGCTCTCCCAGTGGACAGCAAGTTCTTCTGACAGCACTTCTTTTTATTTCCAGTACTTACACTGAGCTTAGGCATAAACCTCATGGATTCACAGTAGTCCCGTGTCTCAGACAATCAGTGGGGCTAATGTTGGACCAGACATTTTGGCAGTCAGGCTCTCAAGTGATCAGGATGTGCAGTTCAACCAGCTTCTGATGTCACACCCCCTGAACTGCACTTCACAACCTGCATCTCCACCCAACCCTCTCCTCTTAGGGTTCAGCCACACCCGTGTTAGCAGGTCAGGTTAAAAGAAGATCCCACGAGCCATTTTTCACAAAAGCTGAATTCCAGCAGTGTTGGGGTTTCCTCTGCCTCACTGTGGAGGCATTGAAGGGGTGACACACTGCCTCAGTTTCACTGTTTTCCTCACCTCCCCATAGTGTCATGTGACATTTCGCTGGATAATAATGTTTGTGAGGTGTTCATTTAACAATGTAATTGCCTCTAAATAATAATAATTACAATTCCTAAAAAAGAAGATTCTACCCTACCCCTTAACACCAAGTTGTTTGTTGCCATATAATCAGCAGACTGCTTTTGGGAAGCGTCTCCATTTCCATATCGGGTATATCACGGCCATCCCAGTCCTGCCTGGCTCTTCCACTGCCCCCAGACATGTGCTAAGGGCCAGCCTGCAGCTGAATGAAGATCAGGAGCCTCCCCTCCCCAACTTGAGAGAGCAAAAACTCACTCCACAGACATTGCCTACTCCTTCAAACTTATTCCAGTGTTCCCTGAGCCTTCTTGTAAAGGAAGGAGAAATCCACCTTCACTCCTGCTCAAAGGATTGCTTTCATTAAGGCCTCTAAATATTTGCCATGACAAGTATTTGACCTGCTTCAAAAATATTCATGAGACTCTCACATGCATTTGCTAAGGGCAGACAAGGAAACTCCTCAGCTCATGTTCTCCTGAGGTCTCAGGGTGCTGATGGCAATACACATCCTAATTACAATATATACCTATTGAGAATGAGACCTTGCCAGCTCTGGCAACACTGGCTTTGAGTCAAAGAATCTGGAATTGATTCTGATTATTTCTCAGTAGATCAGAAAAAAGTCTAACCACATGCAAATATCTTGAAGTAATTGCCCTTTTCCCTGGCCCCAGTGAGAAGCTTCCAAGATGGGCCACAAGGTACATTTGAACCGTACAAGGAAATTCAGATGCTTCCATAGCTTGGGTTGTGCAGAAAAGCAAAGTGAGCTGCTCCTATGCAGAAAAAAAGTAGAATTTTCAGGTATGAAGATTGCCAATTATTCTCAGGTATGAAGAATACCATAATGGTATTCACTAAGCTCTGAAACAAAAAGATTGCTCTTCTTTACAGACAGTGCACAGTGTAATATGCATGGGACAAAACAAACAGGAAAAGCAGCATTCAGTCCCCAAAGAATTCCAATCAGTCACTGCAGACTTCCAGAAATGTTGCAGAGCTGTGCAAAATGCAATGCAAGTGGTCCCTTGTGAGGAAGAAAAGCAAAAGTGTATTCCTTCTTAACACAATCACTGCAAGGCAGAGCAGTTCTCACATAGCTGGTGCTGCTCTTTCACTCTTGCACCTGCTGTGAAGACACCATCCCAGTAAGCAGCAGCACTCTACAGCTCCCTGCTCTGCCTCTCTCAATAAGATCCTTCTGTGCTGCCTATGGATTCATCCCAAGATAACATTCTTTGGTAGAAGGACAACCTGCTGATGGACACATGCAATTAGTAGCCTGCTGACAGGTGCCCTTTCAGCCTGTCTGTGGCCCCTTTTACTCAGATAAAGCTGGCACAGTGATCTAGCCACTCATCCTTTGTTACAGCTCTATAAAGTGGAGGAAATAATTCAAAAAGTCTTAAAGGGAACCTCAGGGTGAAAAGAGAAAATGTGATAGGTATTCCATAACTGAGGAAGAGGCAGCATTTTATCACTGTTGAAATGGCTCCCACTACTGAACCAGTAAGTGCCTGAGCTTTTTACGATTCTCCTTAGCACAGGTAATTCCACAACAAGGCACAGAGCTACCACCTGCAAACATATAAACAAGTAAATATCAGAGGGGAGAAGAGGTGGTGTGGAAAGAGAGCATTTCTTTCTCAAAATACTGTGTTAATTTTCTAACGGCCTTCCTTTCAGTCTTGTGACAATATGACTCTGATGCAGACAGGGCACAGGTGATGCAGACAACACACAAAAGGCAATTGGGACGGTAGTACTGCCTCCTCAACCTGCTGGTGTCCTGCAAGGTACAGAGCACACACAGTACCCACTGACCAGATCTCCCAGCAGCCTGATTACACAGCCTTGCCACAGAGGTCAACACCCAGGAAAGGAAATTCCTTCAGTCATATCACATCAGAGCTTTTTGAGATCCTTCCCACTGATTCACATCAGTCCCCCTGGCACACACGCACCACAGCCTGGCACAGTTGTTTTCTGAACAAAACTGGAAGCAAGGCAATCCCAACTCATTTTGGTATGGCACAAGCAAAACAACTTCACATGGTTACAGGACAGACTGCAAATGTTTATTATAATACCCTCTTCCACCCGCAGCCCTACATCCCTGATGAAAATCAGAGAAACCCATCCCCTTGGGTACAGCCTGTTCTTGGCCACAGCACATGTGGGTGCCAGAGACAAAGCACAGGGCAGATCCAGCGCTGTTTACTTCACCACTTGAGACACTAACCTTGACCATCCACTTGGCAGAGGATGTTTGTGGTGTTCAGAGGTTGCTCCTCCCAGTGTTTAGGCTTTTCCCTTTCCTCATGGATATGTTACACAAAACACAGCCCAAGGTTACCACAGGTACATAGTTGTGAAAACCAGACATCCTTTCTTTAAAAATGCACCAACCTTCCCTTAGCCTGCCACAGCCTGCTCAGACATTCCTCCAAACCCAAGAAAAGCAGCTTTTAACCTGCTCCCATTTACAGACCCATCACAGGTTTTTCACTAGAAATATGGACCCACACAAAGTGACCTTCAGCCTGCTGAAAATACACCACAATTGTGTTGTCAAGCACATAGTAAGAATGCTTACAAGAGGAGATGTTAAGCTGGGTCAACCAGGATAACAAGAAAAAATTACAATTCATTGTCTTTACCTAGGGAAGCAATGTTCCTTTGCTTTCGTGCAAAACCTGTGAATTGAAGAATGCTCAGGCACTGCTGACTCGTGCAGTCCATCCCTCATTTCGCAGTGATCAGCCAGGCTGTGCAGTGCAAGGGAGAAATCTCTTCTGGCTTGTTGTCTGACTTAGCGTGGGGGACCAAAGAGCAGACATGTGAGTGCTACCCATAACCACCACTGGAATTAAAAAGCCATTTGTACAAAGCCATCACTAACCTTCTATGGCCTGCCAAGGTCTATGACCAGGCACAGAAGTGCCCTCCTAATAGCTCTGCGAATTCCCTTTCAGAAAGGCTGTGACAGTTGATCTCCTTTACACCACTTAGCACCTGATGAGCAGCAACTGGACGGGAATGCTTACAGGTGGTAACCGTGATGTGCATCTCAATAACGGGGGCCTGCCAGAGGCAGAGTCCTGCACAGATCCGGGGGAAACGGATTTCATTACCCCAGAACTGTGTCAGTGCAGCAGGTCAACCCTTTTCTGCATTGTCACTCCATCCTGCTTGCTACAGAAAGTTGGCTCGAACTCCAGGGGCAGCAAAAGCTACTGTCTCATTTCCTCTGTCATCTGTATTGCCTTAGCATTAAAAGTCATATGAATCCACAGAGATAAATCCACCCATCTCTGCAATTCCGGAAGTATTTGCATCCTTCTATCATACTAAAACTGCCACACTAATGGTGCCCAGCAGCAATTCCTCCCATCCTGCCTCTTGGCCACGTCAAAATAGCTCTTAGTGATTTTCGGTCATGCTAGAAGAGTTTGTCAGCTTGTCTGACGCCTTGTTTCACAGTTCTGGTGATACTGGTGTACACAAAAGGCATCCCACAACAGCCCATCACTAAAACAACCACAGGGCTGAGTACCGAAACTGGCCACTGTGTCTGCCAACCAGCTCTGAGGAGCTAATTTGAACCAGGCCGAGCTGAGTGGACTCCATAATTAAGAAAGAATGTACATGAAGCCAGTATATTAAGGGGTGAGAATGCATTTCAGGTCTAGAGAATTAAGCCATTGTAATCAGAGGAGGGAAAAAAAATCTTAAGTAAAATCCTTGCATAGACCTTGACTATTCCCTCAGCAGGACAAACCTGATGACTAGTTGTTGTTTACAACGATAAGGTCAGAGGAAAGGCCATTTCCTCTCACCAATTGTCAGAAAGGATTAAAACCTGCATTCAGGCTCCCTTTGAACTAGCAGGTACTCCATTCCCCGATGGTATCAGGATCCATTCAGCGAGGTCTCCGGCAGCCTCCGGGGCATGTCTCCATAATGCCCCCATTGTGGGAGTCTGCACAGCACCGCTTCCTGCGCGCACCGCGGCTTTATGGAGCTGCACCCTTGTGGTCCGATACCAGGGCAGGAAGCGAGCCTGCAATCACTGTTTAATTAGTCATTTCCCAAGTCTGCCTCAGATGAGAGTTGCTGCTGCTTGTCAGCTTCTGCAGAGGGAGGCTGGCAATGGGAAACATCACTGCCAGACTGGGAAAGAAAAGTTGCTTGCAGGGTTTGAGGCACATTACAACGAGCTCGACAGGCCACATTCTACATTTCCACTTTTTTTTTTTTTCCTAAGTAGAAGGATTTGAGCGGATGAAGGGGCCATTGCACCTTCTGCAAGTCAAGACAAAAGCTGATTTATAACAGAAGTGGCTTTATTTTTGTTGATTTGTTGTTGTGGGCTGGGCTTTGGTTGGCTATGGTTTTGTTCTGGTTTTTTGATTTATTTTTTTTTTCCCCTTGAGAAACAGCATCTTTGACACAAAGCACATACTTCAAGAGAGGTCTGTCCCAGGAATTCCAGTTGCATATTTTCCTTTGTGGAAGTCAGCACTGAGCCTGCGAGGTTGGATACACGCAACTATAGCTTTTCCAGAGTGAGCTCACTGGAAGAGGTACTTCTTGCCATACAGTCACCCATTTGAAAAGAATGAGAGTTACATAGCATTAAAATATTTGTCTAGATAATGAGTGGTTGCATGTGGAGGAATGTTAAAGGAAAAAATACGTGTGTTGAAGCCCAACTGCTTTGAAAAACATGATGATTTTTTCTGTTTAACAAAACAAATGAGGTATTTTAATAATGTCAAAAAGGTATATTTTGGCATTTTTTGTGTACTGGGCACTGTTGAGAAAAGGTTTTCAAAATACAAAAGTACATACAAGTCTATAAAAAGTTAGATGAAGCTATATAAAATAAGTTTCAGTTTAAAGACACTGAAATCAGGAGAACTGCTCTGATCAAAAGAAAACAATGTTTTCAGACTTTCACTTCATAAGAAAGTTTGATTTAAAATGTGATACATTCTAGAATGGAAAAGGTTTTGAAATCTCAACATTTCCCAGTAAAATGAGAACTTCTGTCTTCCTCTAGTCCCAGTTTCCTTTGCTGTAATGAAATAATTAGAAAAGTAGAGTATGTGATAATTTTTTGTGAGAGTGGGACAGGGGGACAGCCCTGATTTTGATAAGTGTGTGTGAAGCAGAAAAAAAAAAAATCAGAAGAACAAAACCCCTAACAGATCAGTGATCCCACTGAGAAATTTACACAAATTTCAAGCAACTGGAATTCACAGAAGATTGATATGAGAAAAACTGACTTCAATGTGGAGCAGAACTGCTGAGGGAGTTGTAACATGAATAATTGTAGATATCATATGAGAAGTTCCTGCTCTCTCCACAGATCTAGTGAGTAACTTCCTATAACCTTGTACAAATCATGTCTTGTAACATGCTGGACCAGTGTCTGTACAGGGCTAATGCACACAGCTTCCAGCAGCTCGGAGTGCAGGCAGAAGAAATATGTATTTGTCACAAAAAGCTGTGCAAGTATGCCCTCAGAAGGGCTTTTTCTCCCCTTCTTTCTCCCTCTCAGGCCATACCAACACTGGCAATAGCCAAATCCAGAAGACATGGGGGTGAGAAAATGTCACGTGAGCATCATTTCTCCTCAGCCACTCAAGGAGACAAGTGGCACCTTCTCCATTTGCTCTTCTGTTATGTGATCTTCCTCTTAAGCGGAGGTTTCTTGCTAAGTGTCAAAACACAATAAGAAAAATTATTCTTATGACTGACACTGATGAGAAAAGGATGCAGAAGAGAACTGTGAAGAGCTCAGGAACACCTGTGAGTTTATCAGCTCTGTCCCCTCACCTGGGCTAACAAAGGCTCAGCATTTCCATAGCACCAACAGCCACCGATAAATTGCTCTCCTAAGAAAAGAACAGATGTGACAAAGATTGTTCCAGGGTCTGTAGCAGACCACAGCCAAAGCAGAAGAGTCTAAATGTGCTGGGCTGGGATGGCAAGGGAAGTCACAACTGGGTTCCATCTAGGGGGAATTATTCTGACACTCAATTCACCAATTTACGGGCAAGTGATTCCACAGGCAACGTTGACTTGATTAAACAGAGCTATAATGACAGTGAGTGTAGGGAAGCATCCAGCCAAGTATGCAAACTAGCCTTCTCAGCCTAGAATAAAAGCTTTCTAACCAATAATTTCATGCTTTTATCTATACGATCATTAATACAGATACCAAACAATGCCAGCTCAACGTGGTGTCAAAGGCTCTGACAACCTCTAATTGATGATAAATAATTCAATTTCTGTCCCAATCCAAAACTGCTGAATCTTGGGACACGTTCCAAATAAATGATTAAAAAGAACTTTGAATGTAATTATATCTAACACAATTGGGGATATTGCCCAGATGAAATTTACAGCAACTATTCAAAGCCACAAAATTTCAATGACACTGGCAACTCTTTATGCCTTTTAGAAAATGAAATGTTTTTTACCCAGGCAGTGGCACAGAGTGCCTTTTTTATCAACAGCTGTATGCCAGCAACTCACCCAGGCCAACCACCCTTCCCACAGAGGTGCAGTCTTTCCCTAAAACATACCAGAAAATTTGAGAACAAGGTTTGGCCACAGCCAAATCTTCACTGTTCTGTATGTGCAGAACTAGATCTTTTTTCTGATACAGCTATTTTTCCCCTTCCTCAAAACTGCTTACATTACAATTAACAAAAGTTCCTTAAGAAATTAACAGTCATAGTTCCTGGAAGGAAACTAGGGCAAGGTGTTTTAGCAAGGAAAGGGATTTTCAGCACAATCCTGAAGGGATGAATGCAGCATCTCAGAGGCACAACAGTTGTTCCCAGTAATTTCCAAACTCCAAAGCCAGAAGGATGTCTGGACACTTATTAGTGAAAACACAGAATATGTATTTACAGAAACATCCTTATACAAGATTTGACTCCTCTTCTTCTCCCACTCGTGTAAATCCTTGCTGAAATCTTACTTTCTAAATCTGTAAACAAGGGATGATGACATGAACTTTGATTTATTTGGATGCAAATTGTTTTGAATGCAAATTTTTAATTTTCTTAGGAGAATGGTGTATGTAACTGACCTGAAGTGATGACTTTTAAGAACCTTGTAGCAGTTATTTTACTGAGCTCATGTGGAAACAGTAGAAATGCACTTCCCTCGTCAATTCTGTCCCATTTCTCTATTCCCAGTCCCTTCTGGAAAATTCAACATCAGCATCACTGGAATCCCCATGCTCACTAGGCAGTGACAGCACCAGTGTGAAGAAGTGCCAAGAGATCTGTATTGTTTATCTATAACTCTAATGACTCCCTGGACCTACTTAGGCTTATTTCTCAGTCTTTAATATACAACTTACTATTTATGAATACAGAAAGTGACAGAAAAACCCAACAGCTCTTCATTGTTCACAACACACTGTCCTGGACACTCATCTGTGTTTACCTGGCAGAGTGGTCAGAGGCAGCAGCCCACCTGAAGCAAAGAGATTACCTGTAATGTCTGCAGAATCATGAGAACATCTGAGAAAATAAAATAAGTCCATAATTTGTCTCAACTGCCATGAGCAGGTGAGGAAAGCTTATTTATTCAAGAAAAATTCCCTTACAGCTGAGAAACCAAGTGATTCTCTATTGTACATCTTCTTATACCAGACGCATTCTCTGAAGTATCTACTACTGATCCCTGTAATAAAGAAAATGTTATATAAACCCACGCTCCAATCTAGTGGTGACAGGCTAGTAAGAATATTGAAACTTTGCTGGCTTCCTTTAAAAAGGAAGAAAACTTACAAACTACTATTAAAACTACTATTGAGATGATTGGATTTTCTTTCACAGCAATAATCTCCATAAATTATAAGTTAAGTTATATAAAAGCATGTGTGTGTGTGTGTGTATATATGTAAGTAGATACAAAAAGGAGAGTGGCTAAGAGAAGATTTATATATCAGAAAGTACAAGAATGCTTTCCTTATGCAATCTTAATTGCACACACAAACTAGCCAAAGATCTCATATGTCTTCAGAGCCTTGGCGAGGTTGATGTTATTTTCTAGGATAATGGAACAATGGAACCCAGACACAAAATACTGCGATGTCAGAAATCACTCTAGAAGCTGCTGAGAGAACTGGATTGAGCTCTGTGACCCTGTAACATTTTCACTGCCAGGTCACAGGTACAGAGGGTTTGTTCACAAAGTAACTTAACAATCATTAATACTTTGTGGTTAAGCCATATATCTATAGGAAATGTGTTCCTAACACTTTGTTACGCAAAGTTCATTACACGGGGGTTTGCACCAGTTCGTTCAGAAATTCCACGTGGTGAAGTCCTTTTTGAAAGAGCAGAAGCCAGTGGCAATAACAGAGGATCCAAGTTAATATCCTGATTTCTCGCTGCACACCTGCAGGTTGGAAAGGCCATAGGATGTTTCAAGAACTGTGCGTGCGCTTCACCTCTAGAAAACCAGGCAACACGTCCCTGCTGGCAGCTCTTCTGCTGAACAGAAGGGGCTGCACTGGAAGACTCGATCCAATATCTCTAACGTTGAAAGAATTTCTCTACTAAAAAGCCCCCCCCAAAAAAAAAAAGAAAAGAAAAAAAAGAAAAAAAAGCATTTCTGAGCTCCAAAAGAAAAAAGAAACGGGATGAGAGAGAAGTACCAATGCAGATGTATTAAAAACATGTCATCACCTCTTTCAAATGTTTTGTCAGCTGTAAACATCCATAGCTACTCCATTTGTGGTGGTACAAAAGTAGGAAGAGGCTGAGCTTGTAGCAGCAGCCATACTCCAAGGGCTGGGTAACTGGCTCCAGCCTTCCTGAGCAGATATAGGGTGAGTGCTGCTGAGGTGAACTCAGTTTAATAGGTTGCTACTTACAGGCTTACACTGATTTACAGGTGTTTGCCCTGAAATATGACCATCCATGTCATCACTGCTAATCCTCTCCTATCTCTAAAATACTCCCACTTCAACAGATAGCTATTTTCAGAGGAGAAAACCCACATACAAACCAAAAAGCAAGAGTGCTCTCTAAATCTCCTCCCACAGGAAGGGCAGAGTGACTATCACACACCCGACAAGTTGTCTAGAACAGCACAACACCAAGCCCTTAGTTGCCTCTGTCACGGTGGGTGTCAGCCACCTGCATGTGACAGTAATAACAGGGATGTCACAGGGTGAGCACACACAGACCTTGCATCCTCCTCCCTGGCAGCCTGCTAGAAAACCTCCTGTTGGCAACGCAAAGCCTGGGAAGCATAGCTGGCTGCTCCCACTGTGTCCAGGGGAGCAGCATTTCCATCTTTCTCTGCTGAAGACTTTTTTTTTGCTTCCTCTCTCAGGCTTCTAACCTCTTTTTTGCAACCGAGTTTCCCTCCAGCTTGCAGCCCAGTTTTGGACCCTGACACACTGCTGGAGACCCTGCTGACAGATCCAATGGCCAGGGCACTGTGACACCCTGAACCTGGTGAATCAGTTCCTATGCCCTGCACACACTGCTCCAGCACTGTGGTAATGATTTGCAGACATACATGAGAACAAGGTTCATAGTCTAAGTATACTAAACAAAAAATTATCTTGGGATTGAATGTAAATTTACACAAGTAGATAACCTTTTTCCCTTAAGTAATATATCACATAGGTATTGACTGTGTTGCATTCATCTGTCTCAGCTAAGCTTACAGACTGCTGGGTATGGTTTCTAGAAATCTACCACTCGCAGCAAAATGCAGCTTCTAGGAGCTCAAGGCCATGCCAAGTCTCACATACTGAGCATAAGATCTGGTATCCTCACTGCTGTTCTTTGCTCCATACCCAAAGAACCTGCATTTTAGTTATTTTGAAGCGCTGTCACTCTGGGATTTTTACGTGGCAGATATGTTGGTCTGGCAGGTCACTGTGAGCTTCACAGCTTTTCAGGGCACACTGAGGTAGAAGTGCCTCATCCATAAACCACAACCAGGAGGACTGCTGTTAGAAGGAATGGCCTGGTGTTGGGGACCCTTGCCCATCATGTGGCCCAACACACCTGCCTAGTGGGAGACACACAAACCTATCACAGAGCCCAAACAATGGCTCTGAGATCAGGATCTCAGTCAAGTCAGTACATTCCACAGCTTGGAGAAACAGATGCATAGGCACAGGTCTCCCACTCTTCACTCTGAAAAGAAGTCCAGAAAGCCAACAGAAATTTTCAGACTTTCCAAGCAGCCAAGCAGAAGCCAAACAAGAAGCCAAACCATACAAGATAGAGAGAAAACTGGATGAAAGTCCACAGTGACTGTGAGTTTTGCATTCAGTCTAGCAGAGAAAATTTATCTCTGTGCTGCTATAAAAAAGCTCACAGCACTGCAGGTACAATCCTGCCCAGGGTTTCCCACCTCTTTTCAGTGCTACAGAACCAATACCTCCAGCAGAAACTGATGGTGCCTTTAAGTGCTGACAGTGCAGGAATCCCATTCCCTGCAGCAGCAAGTACAAGGACCCCTCACATGCTTCATGTTTCATCTCCATCACTCCTCTTCTTGGCTTTAAAACTATGACAACACTTTGAGATATCTGAATGTGTGCCAACAGACTGACACTGCCCTTCAGTTTCTGTGGATGCTACCACTCTCCATATGTCTTCCTTGGGACAGACTGCTGCATGTGTGTATTTCTACCCTGTTCAGTTTTCCCAATGGCTTCCTTTTTCCATCTCCTTTCCATCTCCTCCCAGCTTTTCCCAATACACCCTGCTTCTGTTGTTCCTCCTCTGTGAGAGCAGTTCTCTGTCTATTCTTGTTTGGTTGTTTTCGTTTGTTTTTTTTTTTTGGCTCTGCACAGCAGCTACTTGCTAGTTACTCAGAATCCAAATAATTTAGGTCAAAAAGCCCAGTGAAACTGATATGGTTTGTTTCACATAAAAAGAGTGAAATTGAAAACCACCTTATTCTTCTCAACTGAAATGTTGCATCCCTATTAATTCAGGTGTATAAATAACACTCTCGAATACTGCATCAAGGGCTCTGCTGTGTGATTAAACCTGCCTCCCTGACCTGTAATTAGAAACTTTGCCTCTGAAAGGCAGTTTGCAGAGAGAAAAGGAGAAAGAAAGAGAGAAGGAACCAGCTCTCAGACCCAACAATTTTGTTCTTAATAAATTATTCAGAGTTTTTGAAAGTTGAGATGGATTTCCATCTGCTAGCATTAAAGACCCAAAGGGAAGAACAACTGAAGGATTCTCACAGCAAACACAATACTACAGAGCATGAGGCTGGAAACCAAAAGTCAGCTGAGAAGTACACTGTGTGCTGTGCCTGTCCCTGCCCCGTTCACTGCTGCCTGTGGACACCTGGACTTCCAGCAGGTCTCAGAGCAGTGCAGAGTGATCCTCCTCCAGAGTCCCACCGAGCTGGAGAGTCATGTGTTTGGGATATAACATTAGAAGAAAACACCCAAATTCCACAAATGTTTTACAAATGTCAGCAGAATCAGATAATGAACATGCAAAATAGTGATGGTCATGAGCACATAACTAATACAGAGACAAGGCTGCATGGTCCCACACCACGAATATATAACCTTTCCAAGACAAGTATTTAAAAATTAATTATAAATTATTAAACTGATTTTTTGCTTCAGGGGCAGTTAGAGAGTATAAACCATTGTACTGTTAGTGATGGAAGTCACTGTTAGTTGCAGCCCCAAGGTACATGTGATGTAATAAGGTGAACTTCTCTCTTGGAAGTGTGGAGATAGTATCTTTTTCTTCTGGAGTCATAGTAAGAAAAAAATACCATTCCTTCAGCCAAATGTGGATTCATCTTAACTAAAAAAAAACCCCAAATACAACCGAAAAATAAAACGTTCCAACTTTTGCAGTGGATGTCAGTTATCTTTTCCCTTCCCATAACCTGGGGATAGAACAAGCGTTAGAGCACCAGATAACACAGGTGATGAACCAGGCCTGGGATGAGAGGTCTCTGGCCTTGAGTATTTGGCAGCTCTTTCCAGAGCTCTGCTTGACTTCAGATCAGAGAGATTTTGCAATGAATTCCTCCTCTGGTTACACCTATAATCTTTGTGTTGAGGGTGTGACTGACATCATAGTTTCAGTCTTTTATGTTTTCAGGCTCAAGTTTGCAAGGCGTCACACCAGGGGAATGAGGAGTCTGATAATTTCCTACATAACTTTGTCTAGGAACTTCACAAGGTTGATCCAGGGTTTCAGGGAAGCCTTCTGAATTGAGACACCAGGCTTAAGGAGACTTACATGAGGGAGGAGAAATGTAACCTTTACACCTCAAGGACCCTTTGGTCAAAATACCAGACCTCACTGAATTCTCCAATGCTTCGTATCTTGTACTGTGTTTTCTGACAGGCACAATTTTAACACAAAGAACAGGTTAAATCTACCAAAATATTAAATTGTCACTAGTGGAAATGTCTTCATTCCAGTCTGCCTAAGTTCGTAAATGTATGAGGCGCAGAGCCATTGAGGACCACAACCCTAGTCTGTGGGTGTGGATCCATGAAACAAAAGAGTCCTTCAAACTCAATAACAACAACTTTAAGTAATCTTTTGTGTTTGCAGTGTGGTAGAGTCCAAGTTTATCACAGAGCTGCCAGAACATAAATCTGATACAAACTACTTTGGATTAGATGGCGCAGCAGAAAGAGCTTTACTGGGGTATTGTGACAACTTTCATGAACTTTTTAAAGAAACAGAATGTGGAAATACTAGCAGTGCTGTTAAGTTACTGCCTTGTGGGCTTGAACACTCTGGACTAAGAAGGGAAGAAGAAAAAAGCTAACAAATTCAGAAAATAGTACAGTACTTGAACATTGTATTAATCTGTATTTTTAAACTGGACTTTTAAGTCAGTTGTAGTTAAAGCTGAATCCTGTGAATCCACTGTGCTGTATCTTCCTCAAATGCAACAATGGCGTCTGCTCCCCCTGTTTTTACAAATCCTCAGTGGCAACTGTGTCACTTCACTAGGCTTGCCTTTGAGGGTCTCTCTCATCTTTCAACATTGGTGTGCAAGTACATAAGCAAAAAGAGGTAAAAAAAACCTAGGAATACACCAACTGCCAGGGACTACCTGACTCTGCATGGTACCTTCACCCACAGGGAGTGGCTGGTAGTCCCTGAGATGCCTCACCTCTGCACCAGCACTGGGAGGAGCAGCATGCTCAGAGTGAGTACTTGTGTGGGTATGGAGCTCTGTCCAGCCCTGGGCTTCACTTGCCTGCTTGACTTACTAACCAGTTTCTCTGGTTTTCAGCAAGTCATACATGGCCAGAAACAGCGCACCTGGCTTGAAACCACCATCTGCTGTGGTGGCCCCCCTTGCTCTGTCAGCAGAGCTGCTCAGAGCGAGGTGGCTGCCCGTCCCCCGTTTCCCATTTCATGTGGGCAGTTCACTATCTACAGCTGTTCCTTTGAAGATTTTGCTCTCTCATACAGGGATTTATTCCATAAGCCTCACTCCCCCCCTGTATAAATGCCTTGTATGTCACCTTTCCAAGCCTCTCAGCTCCCTCTCCAATGCCTGGGGCATGTGCGTGCCCCCAGGCAGGTTGTGTATGGGTTGCTGCGATCCCAGCATTTTCCTCTTCAGGAATCCCTCATTGTCTCCTACAATGGGATTTTAATGCCTCATCTGCCTCTACTCCTGGAATAAATGGATTCCCTAAATAACACTATCAGGGTTCCAGTGCACATTTACACTACTGCTTTAGCTGGTGCCCTCGACTCCCTCACATCAGGGTTTCTGGGTGTTTCCCATCCGTTTTCCTTATAAGTTTGGATCTCCATTGTCCTCCAGTTCTGCAAAGGTTGCATACAAGCCCTGTATTTATCTGGTGACACATCTTTGAGTGTGCTCTCATGATAACTTTTCCAGAGTGACAGAGATGAGATAAAGGTATTGGTATGCAAGAGCTGTCACCCAGTTGCTTCATCTCCAAATGCAGCAGTATCTAAATTACTCCCGCATCCCAATTTTCCTTTTTTTGATTTCCTGGTATTTTCACAGATTAGTGTTCTGCCTCACACTAATAATAGGAAGTATCTGAAGTTTTTGCAGTTGATCAGATGGAGCATTTAGAAGTTGTCCTGTTCCATGAAGTTAGACAGAAATGATGTCCAGATGAGCACACGGCCTCACAAGTTTGGCCTTAGACATTATGAAAACCTAAGGGAAACATTCATCATTCCAGCCTTGAGATGAATGAACCATAGTGGGATAACCTCCAGTTGATCTTGGGAAAAACAGGGCTTATGTGAGGTTTCCTTGGTGACATTCCAAGTGATTTCCAGATTTCTGAATAAAAGAAAAGATGGATCTGATGGTTTGCATGATTCCCAACTTCCAGACTGAAATATGGTACTACATCGAAAAATGACTCTCAAAAAAAAAAAAAAAAAAAAAAAAAGGAGGAATTGTTCTGCGTCTATTAAACCCCAGTGACTCTAAGGAACACCTTCCCTGTTCCTCACTACAAATATTTTTCTAGCCCTCACAATGCAGAGAGGGTTCTGAAAATTGAGCTGGGTTTCTGTGGACCAACAGAGTTGCCGTTCCTATATTGCAGCTTTGCAAATATGATTAGATCCTGAAGCACAATGCTGTGCTCCATGGGACATATCTGACCCACACGCTGCCTTTTCAACTCTCCTTTTTTTAAATCATGTACATTATGAGTGAATAGGAAGAAAATGTGTAAACAAGAACAGAAAAGGTCATTGCGAGTTCATTAATTCTGATCACTTAATAAGCTGTAAATTGAAGTGCATGAATTCCATTCTCTTGAACACCAGGATAAATTTGAAGAATCTCTATTGACTTAATTTACACTGATATGCATTAGAATAGTTTCTGGCACAGTAAGAAACAAAATAATTATTACAGCAACATTCAGGACCATAAGGCACCTTGTTCCCATTTAGTAACTAAATGAAGGCCGGCCTTACAAAAGTGAAGAATTCACCAATTAAAAGAATAAATCTTAATTAGTTTATAAGGTGGTGCAAAGGTACAGCCACGGAGCCTGTGAAATTTAGGGCTGCAGAACTGGCCTTATGAAGCAGGGTGATACTTTGCACCTACCTGATGAGAACACTGTGCTGTGCAAAAGAGGGACTACTGTTCTCTGTATCTGCTTCTCACAGAGCACAAAGAAGAACTGCATACAAGGAGGCAGAACTGTTTGAATAACTTTGTCAGGCCAATATTCAGAGTGGTACTGACTCATTTCAGGGCTCTTTGCTTGCAGGTCCCCTCAGGGGTCATGAGGACTCCAGGAAGATATCTTCCTATGCAAAGACAAACATTGTTTTGGAATTCTTTACTCTGTGGTTTGGATGCTGTCCATAAAATCTTACACTAGCTTTCTTGGAAGATAAAACAATTGGCCACTGCCAGGGACCAAAAGGCATCCTAAGCATCTCCAAGAATACCTTAAGTTTCTGAAATAATCACAAAGGCATCACAGTGGGAGAAACCACCTGAGAAGTCTAAAAATTTAAAATAAATCATTGAAAATGTTCGGTTGCAATACCACGAAGTTTCCTCTGTCTTCTGCTGCTGTTGGTTTGTCTGTAAGGAAGTCCCAAGAAGAAGGCAGATCCAAAACGATGCCCTTGAAACATGCGGCTGTGTCTGGGATTGATCCACGGCGTGTCCAGCGAGCTCCTCCTGCCGGCTGCTCTCCTGGCCGCCGGGCCCGTGCCCGATAGACCCGAATTTCGGTTTGGCTTTTCAGGGAGCTGAAGGGAGGCAAAGTTAATGCCACATCTTCCTTATTGTCACAGCAGTAACGCCTCTCATACCGCTGCTCATGCCTTCGCAGACAGACGGAAGTGCTGCGGTCCATGCCAGGAGCTGGGCAAAGCAGCAGCTGTGGAGGAGCTGAGGGAGCAAAGGGGAGCAGGGCTGGCAGTGAGGACAGCAGGGACAGGACCTCGGTGCAAACAGGCACAGGGGCACAGTGACCAAGAAAGAAGAACAGAGCAGAGCTGGTGAGAGTGACCACATTTAGTCAGGACCTGGATGAGCCCAAGGGGATGAGTCAGGTCTGCGACCAAGCCGGAGAAGTCAAGTCAGAATCAGCAAGGTCCACAGCCAGGCACAGATACCCCTACAACCTCCCCCAGAGGAGGACTGAGGACAAGGGCAGCTCTGTGCCACGGCTCAAGACACCACAGAAGGTTTCTCCCAGCTCTCTGGCACACACCAATTTTCACAGCACTCTGATCCCAGATTACACTCCACCATATCATGACAGACCTTGAACACAGGCAGCCAAACCTGCAGGACAGGGAGAAGAGGTTGCAAAGTCAGCTGGTGCACCCAGGGCCCTGTCAACACACTGCCCAGCACAGTCAATGGAGGACATTAAAATTATTGGAAGTTCTGGCAAAATAACCTGGGTACAAATATGCCACACAGGTTGCCAGTGTGAAATATTGGCAATTTGTACTTCAGCTGTTTCAGGGTCTGGTCAGGAATGACCTTTGCAGGGCACTGTATGTGTGCTTTTGTTCTGCCAGTCTGTTGGGAAACCCTACTTTGTAAACCAGCATAAACTTAAAACTGCCACTAGGATGTAATGACAAAGCCCCTCCAGATTCTTCACCTACAACTTGAACCAGAAAAAACCCAAATCTACACTAATCCTGGCTTCCCATAAAAAAAAAAAAACCATCCACACCACATACTCGTCTGTGACATTTCAAGTGTTCAGTTCTTTGCCCAAGCTATGTCCCAAAAGAAGAGAACAGATAAGACACACTGATACCCACTTCCTGCCTCTTCCCTGGTAACATCTGCCACAGCCCTGCACTGGCAGGTCTCACAGGTATGTGTGCCTACATGGGGAGGTGAAACATCCTGAGGCAACAAAGCCCAAGTGACAGATAACAACTGTCTTCAAAAAGGGAGCTTGTTCAATCAACAGGGAAAGACTAACCCCCTGGAAAAGGGTATCCATGATAATCTTATTGAGTTACAACAGGAGAAATCAAAGAGAGGGAACAGAGAGGGAAAGGGAAAAAACGTGAGGTGAGCATCCCAATAGTGTTCTCAGCTGGACTGACAGTGATACACTGCTTAGATAAAGCCAGCCTGCCCTGGAAAGGCTGTGTGGATACAGTAGAGAGGAATGGTCTGCTGAAAAAAAAAGAACATCTTTTATCTGTATTGATTAAAATATTCTTCAGATTGCGTAAGCTATTTTGGAAGAAAGTCACCTTTCCAAAGAGGAATCTGTAATTTTGCTGAGGTGGCCAGGGGTATATTGTGTCTCCTTTGAAACAGAGCACTGAATGTATACAGGACTGCTACTAAAAGTGGCTTCTCTGCCAAGCAATTGTATTCCCACAGTTTATATTTCCAGTGTGAAAACTCTAATGAAATATTTTAAACCAAAGCCGTTTCCTTGGAGCCTCTGACCTTCTTTTCCTTCTTTCTTAGCCAAATCTCCCTGCCAGGATGAATTCAGACCTAATGTCTGCTCCTCCCACCAGGCTTTTGGATATGTGACAATATCCTAGTCACTGGGAGCTGTGCCTGCTGGTGTCCATTGTCTTGTGTCCAGTTTGTGAGAGGGCTTTTAAGGAAAAGCCCAGAATTAAATTCATGAAGAGGCCAATGATTTACAGGAATGGCCAACCACGTAGTTACTTTCCGCACGCAACTGTCAACAACTTGTGAGTCCTTAGTAATTAACTCACAAGGCTCCACTATAGGAATGGTTCAAGGCTCAAGTAGAGGCTTTTGAAAGTTTAAAAAACAAAACAAATAAGCAAAAACAGACTTGAAATAATGGTCCAATCTAAAAATACTACAAGTCTGTGCATCAGCTAGAGCTGTGATAGGGAGACTGCCTACCAAGGTGCTGTGCAGAGCCTGTTACATTCCCTGAGTCCTGACAGGCTCAAAAAGGGGTTACACTCTGCCCAGACAGAGCTTCTGGCTGGACTCTGTGGAATGCATCTGTCCCAGCAGCTCGGTGATGGGCACAGCACAGACGTGATCACAGCCACTGCTGAGTCCAGCCAAGGCACTACATCAGGTCCCAGTGCAGTGACTGGAGGTAACGTAGGGTCCAAGAAAGGTGCTGCTCTTAATGGAAACGCCAGGGGCCTTGCCCAGGTAAAACAGGAGGGTCTGTGGGACAGGGGACACAGACCAACAGCCACGTGCAGCAGGCCTGGATAACCCAAAAATGTTGCTCATGGTATGATGGGGCAGTACCAGAAGGAAAGCAAGTTATAGGCCTTATTTACAATCAGTCACAATCTGTAGAAATACTGTATGTATCAACTGTCTATGATGTCAGCTATATTGCCTGCCCTGTATGTTTTAGGTACATGAACATATTCATACCTTGGGAGAAAGTAAAACTTCTCTGTTAAATCTCCTGTAATCACACCGCAAACAGGGTGCTAAAACCTTTGCAGATATCTATCCGATTCCCACATTAAATCAGTAAGTTACTTGACAAATGCTTTCATTTAAAGACCAACTACCTGCTAGGAATTCACAACTAGGCTTGAGCCCTTTGTCTTCAAACCCTTAACTTTTCTTCTTCAGCCCCGTCCCCCCCTTCCATCAGTGTTCTGCAATTTGCCAGCCTCCTTTATGTCTCAGTTATGTCTGCACAAAGTGAGGCAGGCAGACCCATGTGCCCACAAACAGAAAAGCTTCTTCAGCTCACAATAACTCAGCAGGCTTCCACGATTTTCAGAGCCTGCATTACTGTGTGCCTATGTCTGCTGTCAAATTACTGCCTGGACACAGGCTCCAGGGCTAACCTCAGCCTTACCCCAAACATGAGACTGTCTCTGAGCCCCCAGCAACATTCATCTTCTCCTGCAGCTCTTCCTACACAAACTGGTGTAAACCTGGCTGACGTTTCTAGGAAATAAAGAACAAGCTTACCCTTTCTGGAGACGTGTTATGGTTTGATGGCCTCTTTCTGTAACCTACTGAGAGTGGCTGTGCTCCACGTCATGCATTTAAAACACATCAAAACAGATTTGAAGGGTGGACAGTTCTCCCGAGGCTTCTAAAGGAAAATAAGAGATGAAAGCCATAAAAAACAATCCTTCACACACAGCAGAGGTTGAAAAGTAAAATGTAAACATAAGTTCATTTACTCCTTAGCGTAAGTTCTGGCAGTCCCAGGACTGTTCTAATTTCTAGCTGTTTGTCATGGCTGTGACATCAGAGTAGTGAGGAAAAACCCTGAGTACATTTATTCCAACCTTACCTGCCTTTCCAACCCTGCCTTAAGACCCCAATCCTGCCGTACTCTATTTGAGGCTGTGAAAAGGCAGTGGTAATAACAGGAAGCTGCTCCTAGAGCTCCTACAAGGGAAACATTTTTATGTCCTGCCTCATTGTAAATGCCTGTACATAGGAAAGATGGCATGCACAATCACACAAACCTGTAACTGAGGCAAGTCAGAGATGTTATTGACTGTAATTGCTGTTGTCTGTCTCCACCTTCTCCTCAAGATGTCTCCACCTCCCACTACAGTGTCACAGCTAAAGGAGTTCCCTGATGGTCTGCAAAGAAGTAAAGGAGCAAGTGGTTAAGAGGGAACTGACATTGTTTATGTAACATTAGAATCAATGCTACATCAACAATTCAGAGAAAATAATATTATTCCATAAAAATAGATTAAAAGATATTTCACTGATAGAGGGTGCTAATGGCAACAATTACAAAGCATATATAAAGCATTCTGTACTCAAAATCCTCAAAATGTTTTAGGAAAAAGAATACACTACCTGTCTCCAGTGTTTTGCAGAAAAAGTGAGGCATTCATAGTGTTTTGTCAAAGTAACTGACCACCAGAATGAAGAACAGAATCCAGGTTTTTTAATCCGTTACTCAAGTACGTGCATTAATTTAAAGCAGCCCTTGGATTCACTCATTTTAGTGTAGGCTGGGTAAAAAGAGGTACTGAAGCAGAAATATACATGTGTTCTACATTTAAACCCAAGATTTTCCTCCTGGAATGGCAATAAGGATACTCTGCGGCCTAAGGTTTTCTATGCAGCCATAAAGTCTTCATCCTCTTGACAGTGCTGGTAGCCAGGATAACTCACAGTCCATATTCTATGCCCAGGGCATGCTGCAGAAGGGAAAGATAACAAAGGCTGTGGCAGAACTCCATCAGGGAAGTCCTTTTGGGCCCCATTTCCATCAGCTCATAAAAGGAACAGCCAGGACCCACATGCTGGGCTCTGCTAAGGCTGCTCCAGGCTGCAGCTCTTCATTTGCAAGAGAAACGATCCATTCATTTCCCTCTGACCTCCACAGACACTTCAGACTGCTGACCTCATTTGCCGATGGCTCCTACCACTACGGAGCATCCTCAAACAGGTGCTCTGGAATAAACCCTCTGCCTTCCCAGGCAAGCTGAACTAACAGGGCTTCAAGAATGCCTAATCAGGGCTCCCAAGATGTTGTTGGTGAATGGGTTGGGAATGCTCAGCCCTCAATGCCTTTATTTCCTGTGCAGAAAAGCAGAGGCAGGGGAAAAAGAGATACAGATGAGTTTAACTTTGTCAACTGAAGTTAAAAAACACACTTGTGAGTGTGCACTTGACAACACAGATCTTTCTGCTGAAACTACTGACAGCTACACCTCCTACTAGTGTGCAGGTGCTCAAGCAGGTCCCGCAGTCACTGTAAACAACTTTTTGGCTTGTGACTGGACATTCTCATCTCTGCAGTAGATTTTCAGACTTAGTTTTGTGTCCAGGAATGAAAGGTCATAATGCTGCTTCAGCAGGGGAATTCCTGTGCTTGCATTGCATACTAGGAAAAAGACACGTCTCTTCAGACACACTCACCTTTACCCTGGCACTTGCAGCCTTATTACCAAGACCAAATCCAAAGACTGCTGTTCTTAACAGCCCTGTTCTAGAGAGATTACCCTGTTCCACAGCTAAGGACACAAAAGCATCGGGTGGCTGAACTGGGAATTCAGTGCCGGTTTTAAGTCCAAGTTCAGAGTCCTGCTCACTGGACTAATCTGTAGACAACAACACTCTTCTACTTGGCAGAGAGGTGAGAGCCTTCTGGAAGAATACTGAGGTCCTCAGGTGGAGTCACAGATACATGTATCACTAACTAATATTCTTTTCAATAAAAGTGGCAGAAAAGTGAAGTAAGCTAGGTCAGTTCTTCTGCTGGTCTCCAAAGAACACCCAGTTATCAGAATGAACATAACCATCTTTAATAAGTAAGCTGTTTTGGAAGCTGAACTGTTTGTTCCAAGACACCACATAGACACCAGCTCTTGCTACTGGCACAAGAGGCCTGTGAATCAGAGCCTGAAGTCTGATTCAAGAGAAGTTTGGGCTCCCAAGCTGCTTTCCCCAGCAGAGAACAGCCCTATTAGTTTGAGAAAGTCCCCAGCCTGCTTTCTCTCTGAGTAATTAAGAGTGAAATCCTCCTCTCAGTGACCCCAATGCTCTCAGCCTAGGCTGATTTACACATGAAAGGAACCCTCTGAGGGGCTCTCTCCCTTTCACATTCACAACCAGGCAGGACCTATAAATAAAACCTTTCTGAAAACAGGAGCTTTCAAAAAGGTCTGTGTATGTGCACAACTGTGTATGAGAGAAAGGGAATGGCTGTGTGCACTCGAGGATGTGTGTTTGCATGCGTTTGTGAGGCGTGGGTGAGAAGAATGTGCGCTCACACACCAGCCCCCCTGCAAACAAGTGTATTCAGAAAAGCATCTGCATGGATGCAGGAGTGTGCACAGGTACTGGGAGCACTTGCAGGAGCCAGAGGGCATGTCCAGGCTGGTTTCCAGCTAGCACAGTTCCAGGGGTTCACCCAAGTCAGCTGAGTCACTCTGGAGTTACACGTGGAAAAAAGAGCAGATGGGATGCTTGTGATGCACTTTCCCTCCACAAAGCAGTAAAGTTCTTGCAGAACAAACACCAGTGGCTTACACTGTTTCGGCCATAGTGTGGGAGACAACAGAGAATCAGGTCTCAGGGCATCTCTTCCTATGGTTTTGACAGAGGTAAGATTTTTTTAACGGCCACATCTTCTCAGCTGCCCAGGAGAGAGAGAAAAGTGTTGCATTTTCCAGGGCTGTCATTGTTCAAAAGTAATTTTTAGCTTTCTGGAATACAAACCCCCTCAAAGTTTGAAAGATAAACACTGAGACTGACACCATAAAAGTGAAGGTCAGAAAATCAAAAGGACTGTTACTGCCTTTACATAAGTAGTTATAAACACAAAGAATGCCTAGATCTGGATTTCTACTGTCCCTCCCCTGCTGTTCTGTTCATCCATGTGGCTACACAGTCAGGATAGCTCCCCTTCCATGAGGCCTAAGGAGGACCCTACACAACTTCCAGGAAGCTGGCAGTTAGTGAGACCCTGTCCTAATACAAAACAGGTGACACGGAGCCAAGCCAGGACACAGCACAGGGTTTTACAAAGCAGATTCTGCTCTGTGGGCCTTTGCCCCCATAAGAGGAGGCTTTTTAAGACCTGGCTACAACGTGATAATTTGAGAACAGCGAACTACTTTACTCCACTACTTCTGACCAGATGAATCATTTGCTGTACTGAAACCGTGCCCATGCCCTGTGCTAACACCAGCAGTCGGGATGCACATGTGCTAGAACCACTGGAGCTGCTCCACTGCTTGGTGGGAGATTCCAGGGTGTGAGAGGAGGGCAGGAGGCGTACTGCACCCTGCACCAGTCTGACTTCATCGCTGCTAATCGCAGCTCTTGGGTCTCTCCCCACCCCAATTCTTATGCAAACATTTAGGAAAGTCAGGCAGAAAAAAAAAAGGCACAAAGCAGGAGAATAAGGAGTGCAAAGCCTCACAGGAGAGCACAAAGCACAAAATATCTCTTCTGCCCGTTCAAAAGGCTCTTCCCAGCTCCTTGCACTAGGCAGGAGCATGTGAGCAGGGATGCAGAGCTCCCCTCCCACTGAGCTCGCAGCTAAAGCCCTCCCCCAGTTCCCAGGGTCTTCAAATAAAGATTTGCATAGTAGTTCCAAATCATTCCGGAGAGAAGGGACAATGGCTCTCTCAACGCCCTCGTTCCCCCCTCCCTGCCTCCCAAAGCTGATAAAACCCTGGTGAAAAGGGGAACAAAGGATTTATAGATGTCAGAATATTGATTTCTGCCGTTCCAGGACTACAAGGGAGAAGATGAAGGAAACTTTTGCCCGCAGGAACTCTGTGAAGTTTGAGACACAGGCGCTATCTCTGCAGCACGAACTCCGCATTTGTTAAGACAGTATCTGATGGAGGGAACGTTTCTATTCGAGAGGGATGAGCCGGGCCCTGAAAACTTGAAAACGCATAGGGATAAGGTTACAGTCCGCAATCCCAGAGAACGCATTTGTTGTTCCCAGACCTGCTGAATGGAGAGGCGCTTCCAGTGAGAGCAGTTTGCCACCAGGCGGGCCGGGCCGGCATTGCTCTGAGCGCCTGGGATCCATCCCATCTCCTCGGTGGGTCACTCTGTTATCCGTGCCCTCCTCTCTGCTACACACCACTTCAGCTGGAAAAAATAAGAAAAATGAAGGTGCAAAACGAGTCTTTGGAAAGTGGCCTTTGATTCTGAACCATAGCGGAACCTCCCTATGTCAAAACTCAATACAGGGCCATTCCCTGAAAACTAAAGCCTTCTACCTCCACAAGCATTTCTGCGCACAGTCCATACAAACCCGAGCTTGCTTTTGTGCCACAAACATTTCTTAGTGTAGTGAGCCAACTTCACTTCTACTGAACTCAACCTCTCCCAGCTCACTGCAATCATTCAAATTTCGCTAAACTGAAGAGCGACATCATCCAAAGTGTCACATGTCACTGCTGCACATCCAGCAGGAGAGAGACACTGGGCAGCCCAGTCAGGTTAGGGGAGTTCTGGCCTGACCACCACCCCACTGAAATTGCTTCCTCTAAGTGACTGGTTGCCAGCACTCCATAGACATATACATATATTTATTTTCCTTTTCAGGGCTAATTCTGTAGCATTTATGCACTCAAAAGGTTGCCAGGATGTTTGATCTTTTGGAAAAACGTACATGTTGAAACTTCCTCAAAATGCTGGATTCAGGCACAGGTTTTTAAAGATGGTAAACTAGTGTCTAAATCAAGCTCTAGGCCCTCAGATAGGTCAGTTTGGGGAAAACCCACCCTTTCTGTAAGGCACAGCAGTGAGTACAGGAAAGGGTTCCCAATAATCCAGACAGAACTGCAGAGCCAGAGCTGACTTTTCACTTGTTTTCCCCACACCTTTGTAAAAGCACGTGTTCTCAGGAGGACTGCAATCATCACAGTGATAATAACCATCACATATTGTAGAGTTAAACATATTTCATTCAAGTACATCAAAACATTATTTACAATACTCTTCCTAAAATATCCAGGTTTCCTCAAATACCTGCCTGTTTTCCCTCAGCTAGAAGAAATTATTCACATGGAATCTTTTGTGTCTACCAGCAGTCACTCCTAATTTACACTGCATTTAAATAAGATGTGACTCAGACCCACTAGAGTCCTGACACACCTCATACAGAGATTAATCACAGATGTTGGGATGATAAAGACTAAGACAGGCCCATTTTAAATCAGTGCAACTCACACTGTAATGAAACTACCACCACACTCAGGTTCAGGACAGACCAAAGCCCCTTTTCAGTTGCTCTCCACAAGGGGCATCCAGGGCAGCTGTGCTAAGAGTTGTCACTACTACCTACTGCTCTCTGTGAGCACTTCCTTCTCTGAAGAGCATCTTCAAGACTGTCAGAGGAGTGAAGGTGTCAGGGAGAACTAGGGAGAAGCACACCTTGGCTGCTCTCATCTCCTGCTGAACACTTGCACATTCCCTTTCCCCCAGGAAAGAAAGCCCGCAGCCTCAGAGTCCCAGGTGCAGATGATGAGCCTCACAGGACACCCAAAGGGCAGCAAGACCTTTCTGTCCTGGCCACTTTTTGTCTGGGAGGAACCTTTAGATGTACTTAATTTTGGAGTCAAGAAGGGGTACTGGGAACTGTGGAAAGGAAATTGAAGCATAGTGGGGAATCAAGGAGCAATACTGGGAGCACTAAGCGGGGAGCACCCAAAGTTTCACTGAATTTTACATCAGCACAGCACCTGCTGTGGTGGCAGCGCCTTCCCTGGAAAATAAAAACCTGAAGTTTCTCCCAACCTGGACCATGTCAGCGACACTTTCCGATCAGATTCCCATCCCCCTGTGCGTTGTTGTTCTTCCCCCCCTTTTCCCTCTCGAGTGGGGCAGCCCCAGATGTGAGCAGTGAGGGGGATAAAGGTGGTGGGGCAGCCCCAGGTGTGAGCAGTGAGGGTGGGCCAAGGCCCCTGAGTGGTCATGTGGGCTCAGGTGCCAGAGGGGAGTGGCCGAGGGGGTGATTGAGGTGGGTCTCTCTAGGAATGATGGTGAGAACACCTCACAGGTGCTGGGGGAGCACCTGGATGCACCTGGAGACAGAGAAAGCAGCGAGGAAGGTGGCAAAGGGACCAGCACCTGAGCAGGGTGCACAGCACAGGGGGGAGCAGAGAAGAGTGTCCTCCTTTAGGTTTGATCTTCCCAGTACATCCCAGTGCCCCAGGACCACTCTCAGTCCCATCCCAGTCTCTGCCCAGTGCATCCCAGTGACTGCAGAAAAAAGGGGTGGGTTGTGGGGAAAAGGAGTTTAAATTGCAGGAAAAAACCCCTCTGCCGTAATTTGAATCGAGTGGGAACCCTCTCCACCTGCGATTTTAAGGGTATCACTTAAAGGAAAACCCTCCTTTTCTGAAATTGGGTGTTTCAATTGATGAGGAACCCTTATTTTCTCTTGGTCAACCAGCCAGCCAGCCACCAAACTCCAATAAAGAACTAAAATAGGATCAAGATATTTGTAAATTTGTACATTAATGATTTTTTTCCCCTTGAAGTCTTGTGTTTATTCAAGTGGTGTTATTATTTCTGTGGAATCATCCCAGGAATCCACGTAATTAAAAACATATTAGTGGTAGCAGAACTATCCGAGCAGCCTGTTGATCCTCTCATGCCTGGGACATCCCTGCAGCGGCAGAACTTTTCTCACTCCCTAAAACAATTTATCGCTCTCTACAACTACCTGAAAGCAGGCTGGAGCCAGGTGGGGGACGGTGTCTTCTCACAGGAAACTAACGACAAGAGGAAACAGCTTCACACTGTGCCAGGGGAGGCTCAGGCTGGACACCAGGAGGAAATTTCCTCACAGAAGGGGCGCTCAGACACCGGAACGGGTGGTGGAGACACCATCCCGGGAGGCGTTAAACCTGGACGAGGCTCTAGTTTGTCACGGCGGTGTTTGGTCACAGGGCAGACTCGGCGACCCCAGAGCTCATTTCCAACCTAAACGATGCCGTAACTCCGTGTTTCCGGGGCAAACACTCCCGTTCCCGGAGCGCTGCCACCGCCCGTAGGGACCACCACGGCCCGCCCTCAGCACCAAAATGGCGCCGGCCGTTCCCACAGGAGGCCCCGCCCCTCCCGCCGCGCCCCGGGCTGCGCATGCGCAGCCGCCGCTGCCCTTGAGCGGGGCCGTGTCCGCCGCTTCCGGCAGGCCCCGGCCCCGGTTCCGGTTCCGGTGAGCGGTCGGGGAGGACATGGCGGCGCTCCCGAGGCTGTCCCGGCTCCTGCTCGGCGCCGCCGGCCCGCGCTCCCCGCCCGTGCGGGGCATGGCGGCCGCGGCCCACGAGGGCGGCGGAGGTAACGGGGGGGCCGTGCCGGGAGGGCGCGGGGGCTGCCCTTGAGCCGCGGGCAGCCTGCCCGGGGCTGCGGGGCTGGAACGGCGAGCCCCGCGGGAGGCCGGGTGTGGGAGGGTGGGACACACACCTCCTTATGGCTCATTACCGCCTCGTTAATTGCCCCGGCGCGCAGCCCGGCTGTGGAGGACGCTGAGCTTCGTGGTGGCGCTGCCCGGCGTGGCCGTGTGTATGCTGAACTGCTACCTGAACGCGCAGCACGAGCACGAGCGGCCCGAGTTCGTGGCCTACACTCACCTCCGCATCAGAACCAAGGTACCCGCTGCGCTGTGGCTGAGGTCGCGGCGGCGCCTCTTGCCTTCCCCTCTGCTCCCTTTCGCCGTTCCCAGCCGCGGTCTCGCCTCAGGGCTTGCTTTCTGAGGCAGGGAGAGAGGCTCTCCCAGCTTTCTCAACCCGCAGTGATCCCCCTAACAGTGTCTTGCTGAAGAAACGTTTCAGTCCTGGAGCTGCTGGAGTTAAACTAACATGCAGCTAAAAGCTAACAGAGGACATCCCAAATTGTCAGAACTGGAGTCCTCACAGCACAGCACTGTTGATGTTTAAGCAGGAGCAAAGATCTTGCTGTTTGCAGACCGTGGCTCCCAGCTAAGGGAGACAGTTTCCAACCCTTGCTTCCCACAGCCTGGGAACAGATGCCAGCTTGCTGAATTCACCAGCCTGTCCGGCTGTGTGATCACACAATCATTTAGGTTGGAAAAGACTTCTGAGACCATTGAGTCCAACCTGTGACCCAGCACCACCTTGTCAACCAGGCTGTGGCACTGAGTGCTGTGTCCAGTCTATCCCTGAACACCTCCAGAGATGGTGACTGCACCTCCCTGGGCAGCCTGTCCCAATGTTTAACAACCCTTTCCATGAAGAAGTTTCTCCTGATGTCCAGCATTGAACCTCTCCTGGCACAGCCTCAGGCTGTCCTCTCGTCCTGTCTCTTAATTGCCTGGGAGAATCGATGTTTCATGTATTGCTGTTTATTTCTGGTGCTGTACAGATTGTCCAGGAGATGTCACTGGTTTATTTTCTCTTTTCTTTCAACAGCCTTTCCCCTGGGGTGATGGGAACAAAACTCTGTTTCACAACCCGCACACTAACGCTCTCCCCACCGGTTATGAAGATTAAAGGTCCTGACCACAGCCAGAACTTTGGCCCTCCCTGTCTTGATCCAGCATGTTGAGTGGGAACCATAGTTTCTGGGTCATTGTTTCAGAAACTCTGTTTGCAGTGAAGCTGAGTGGTGGTGTGGCCTCTGTGTGTACTTGTGTTGAGGTCCTTGAAATAAACAACTCTGAACGTGAATTTAGGGTTTGACTTTGTTTATCTGAATCCTTAGAAGTTCTTTAGTCCAGTGTCTGCTTAAAACATGGAGGTTTCCCCCAGGACACAGTGCAGGAGCACAGGGGTTTGGCTGCCTGAATGTTAATACCTGCTCCTGTGTCTGACAACACAACAGGAACACACTTGGCATAGGATGTGACTCCCTTTCATATTCTTCATGTCTCTTTTAACTGATGACTGTAAACTCACAGCCAGAAGAACAGGTATGTAGATTAAAATTCAATATATACTGAAGCACATTCTCCAGGATCAGCTACTGCAGTATTTATTCACAGTCACGAAGGTGATTTTCTCTTGGTCCCTTCTGGCAGAGAAAGATGTGCTGGCAGCAGAGATGTTAAGCTCTGTGTGCCTTCACAACAGTGACATTCAGCTCTCAAATTTTCAGGTGCATCAGTGCATATCTTGCTCATAACTGCTTTTCACAAAGCTGCAGTTGGGTTGTTTGAAAGTCACTCATGCAGGTGTTGCAAAAGAAAACCCAGTTTGGCCCCACTGCCCATACTTGTATAATGTGTACTGTGTCACGCAGAAGCTGCTTAACCTACAAGGGATTAAGGACCTTCCAGAGCCAGCAGCCTGAGTCTGTGCCAGCACACTCTTGTTGAAGTTTTTCCTTGCTGCAAGTCAACGGTTTTCCAGTTTTTTCTGTACCTCTATTTTTTGCATGGTATGAAACAGCTCTTGTCTCATTAATTCTGTTCTTCCCAAAAGGAAGGATGCAGCAGCTGCCGTGGCATCTTGTTGTTGAAAGGAGTGATGGATGGCAAGACAGAATCTCAAAGTGGGTGCTGCAGGACACCCTTCCTTACGTTTCAATGCAATTTATTTCATCTGCTTACTAGTAACATGACTGCTGAATCAAGTTTTTCTGTGTTAAAAGCACAGAGCAAGGCACTGATGGGCACAGTTGTTTTAAAGCTGGCAAAAATCACACTACATTTAGCCCTGCATGAAAGAGTACAGAAAAGCCAACTGGTTGCATGTATCATTCCTTAAAAAAAACAAACTACATACTTGAAAGTCCCCAAAATGCTATTTGAAGATATCTCCCGTAGCTCACTGTTTTTATTTATACCTGAGTGACCCTGCAGTTTGTCAACAGCTTGTTTTTTCAGTGCTACCTTTAATCCCCGTGCTGACACTGTAGGAGCTCCTGTGCACCTGGGAACAGGAGTGGGGCTCATCTGGATATGCGACACACAGGAACGACAGCCACAG
Source organism: Grallaria varia (assembly GCA_013396735.1). Taxonomy (NCBI): domain Eukaryota; kingdom Metazoa; phylum Chordata; class Aves; order Passeriformes; family Formicariidae; genus Grallaria; species Grallaria varia. The sequence goes on from VWZG01009607.1 coordinate 278,969, forward strand.
GCTGCAGCAGTTCCAGATCCTCTGCACAAGGAACTCTGTGTCTGGGGCCTTACTGAGGGGCTGTGGTGCAGACAAGCCAGCTTTAAAGCTGGAGAACTGCACCCTTTTTAGGTTTTTGTTTTCCAAGTAAAACCTCTGCATAATCTTTCAGGTAGTGATTAAAAGCACAGAGAGTGAAGTGCTTTTTTTCCTCACTGTAATTCCAGGATAATTAGGATGCTGGCTTCTCTTTTGTCCCCAGACAATAGTATTTTTTATTCTCTCACCTGTGTTGGCATAAGGAGAGGGGCCAATTTCTCCCTATCCCTGTTGAGGATCATGCCACAGGAATGTGTAACACTAAAGGAGAGAGAATTCAAGTTCATGGTTGGGTCACTACCTCAGAAAAAGCTTCTCTTCAGCTTCTGAGCAGGCCAACTCTGTCCCTCCTAGAGGCCACAATCAGATTCGACTGGACAGTTCTGAGCTTCAACAAAATATAACCTGGTTATATTTATTTTAGCCAAGCTGTTGCAGGCCCCATGGTGCTTTTAGACCATCTCTGTCGCTGACACAAGATAATGCTTTAGCCCCTCAACATTCAGGATGACATGAAACAAATTTCTCTCACCAAAATTCAGCAGCATAGAGAGGGGACAAAGTAAATCACGCCCCTTCATATTTTTAAACACTTTCAAGTGTTATATAAATAAGCAAAAGAAATCAGTCACAGAGAAATTATCTCAGCCCACTCCAACCAGCATTCCCCCGTTACAGTGTACATTCAATAGTAAGTTAGTTCACATGGACTTTTAAGCTGTTCAGCGCTGAACCACCACGAAAATTCACTGGACAGGAGGCAGCAGTTACCACATGATCCAGTCTTTTTGTTTTATCTTTCAGCTGTTTGTTTTCACGGGCAGAGAAGATTCCTTGCTTCCTAGAAAGCAGTTAACAAAGGTCTAGAGGTCTTATCCAGGTGGCACCTAAAGGTACACCTGGTGATGGTGCTTAGTCCAAAGGTCCATATCAGTGACTCCACCCATACAGTCAAGGTCAAGAGGAGTTTTCCGTCTTTCCTTTGCTTGGGCCCATGAACTCCAGGCCCTCAATGGGTATGTCCTTTTCTTTGATTGCTTTCTGGAAAGAAGAAAAACAAAACCAAAACATTAAACTTGACATGTCTGTATAGCGCTGCGTCATGTAATCTTTGGTACAAAACATAGAATCAGAGAATCAGTGAAGTTGGAAAAGACCTCTGAGATCGCTGCATCTGACCTGTGACCCAACACCACCCTGTGTCACAACACCATGGCACTGAGTGCCACATCCAGTCCTTCCCTGAGCACCTCCAGGGACAGTGACTGCACCACCTCCCTGGACAGCTCATTCCAATGTCTAACCACCCTTTCTCTGAAGAAATTTATCCTGATGTTCAACCCAACCCTCCTCCGGCACAGCTTAAACACCTATCCCTGGTTGCCGGGGAGAAGAGAAATGATCTGGAAAAAGTAATCTAGAAAAAGCTGTTGTAAGGCTGGTTTGAATAAAGCTTCAATGTTACAGTTACTCAAGAACGAACTGAAGAGTTTATTGATAGCCCTGTCATGGAAACAAGCTGCAGCCTTTACACCAGCAGGACTAAGATGCCACATTAACAACAAAAACACAGTAAGAGACGCTTGTAAAACACTCCACGTCAGGACCAAGGGGGACAGGTCGAGATAAATCCATCGGGGCGTGCAGCTGAGGCTGCTCCGGGAGCACCAGGGCACGGCGATGGGGCAGGGGGCTGGGAGAGGGCGATGGGGCAGGGGGCTGCGAGAGGGCGATGGGGCAGGGGGCTGCGAGAGGGCGANCCGGGCCAGGGGGCCGGGAGCCCCGCGCAGCCCCGCACGCACCTGCACGCAGAGCTGGTACCGCTTGAAGAGCTGCCCGCAGGGGTCCCCGGCGCTGTCGCCCTTGAGGAACTTCTCGGCGAACCAGCGGTTGAAGCACTGGTCGTACTCGCGCTTCAGCTCCGTGCACGCCTCGCCCACGCTGTTCATCGCGGCCCCACCGGCCGCGCCGGGCCCTGACGTCCGGGATGTGACGTCATCGTCCGGGGCGGGGCCGGTGACGCGATGCGCGCGCTGTCGCTCGGGCCGTGGGTCCGCGCGTGGAGGGTCCCGGCGCGGGGTCCCCGCGGGGTCAGCGGGCAGCGGGACCCGCCGCAGGTACCGGGGAGGGAGGAGGAGGAGGCGGCGGAGGCGGAGGAGGGACAAACGCTGAGTTCATTTCCCAAAATTTCCCCCGCGGGCGACACAACTCGGCGTGTCCCAGCGGTCTGAGCATCTCGAAGCCGAAAGTCTGTCCTAGCCTTGGCGGTTCCGCGATCCGCTGTAAAGTCGGGTTTTGCCGCGGAACGAGTTTTTAATTAAAAAAGAAAGGGGGGGGGGTAAAAAAAAAGACAGTAACTCTGCATTGCACTTTCTCGCTTTTGCCTTTGTGCCCGGTTTGTGTCCCCGTGCAGCAGAAGGTGTCGCGGGAGGTGCTGGAACACCTGGAGCACCTGGCGCTGGTGGATTTCCGGGACGCCGAGGGTGTGCAGCGGCTGCAGAAAGCCATCCAGTTCGCTGAGCAGCTTCAAGAAGTGAACACCGATGGTGTGGAACCCATGGATTCAGTCCTGGAGGACAGGTGATGAATCTCAGCAGCCTCCTTTTATCAAACTGTTCGCTTTTGGGACCTTTTTTCCCCCCTAGGAATCACCCTGCATGTGGCTCCTTTGCTTACAGAAATGTGTCACTGGCACACCTGATCCTGTGTCACTGGCACACCTGATCCTCTGTGAGCATAGCAAAAGTGAACTCCAGTTCCTTAGTCTGCCTGGTCATGAATGGTCTGCACGTGCTGCTCCTCAGATACCTGTCAGTGGCATTCTTGGGTGCTTCACAGTGTTCCAGTACTTGTCTCAGTGCTTACTTAGGACCAAAACCAGGTTTAGAGATAGGCCACCCTTCCTACTTCATAAAATAGGTTAAAGACAACTAGTCCTCTTTGTTCTTCAGGTGTCTGTACCTCAGAGAAGATGATGTGACAGAAGGCAACTGCACCAAAGAGCTGCTGGAAAATGCCAGAGAGAAAGTAGAGGAGTATTTTGTAGCCCCACCAGGTATTGACTTGTTTGTAAAAACCTCTTAAGTCAGACAGGACTTACTTTCCTGACTTGTTTATGGAATTTAAACTGCCTGGACATGCTTAGAACAAACTAGAGAAGCACTTCAGTGCCAAGTTGAAAACCTGCAAGCTGGTCTCATAAAACTTCCTTTTTGTTTTCTCTCAGGGAACATCCCTTTACCAAAGCTGGGAGAAAGAGACACGTTTCTGCAGGGCTCTTAGAGACTGCCCAGAGCCCAGACACCCTTTCAGTGTTTTATTTGGGAAGACAAGTTTTGTGCAGTCACAGCTCAAATATTGTGGCATGTATTTTGGTCGAAAGAAGAGCACTTGCAAGACAACTTACAGAAGAAAGAAGGTGTTAAGGTTTAGCAGTGCTACTGAAGTATATGATGTCTGTGAAGATGAAGGCGGCGTGACAGATGACCTTAGTGCTTTTATTAAGCAAAATTAACTTCATGCTATTCTTTTAAGATACCAAATGACTTAAAGGCTTTAAAGAGAACATTAAAAGGTAATGATTAAAAAACCCAGAGCATTGTTTTTCCTCAACAAGTTTGTTGGGAAAACAAGAAAGGTTGGCAGGCTGTATTTGTGTATTTCTCACCTGTAGCTCAGCTCTGGCTCTGACCTGTCAAAAGTCACAAAGTCTGGTGTGGAGGAGGAATCTGTAACATCGCTGAATATCTCCATGACATATGGACAGAACTCAGGGTTTCGTTATTGAAGAAAAGGCACTTTGAGAAGATGAATCAAATATTTTGCTGTACTGAATATTTCCATTTTTATCTCTGTGCTCTATGTCTGTATGGGCTGCCTTCTGTTACCCACTTTGTATTTTTTATCCTCATAAATTAAATACCTGAAATTGTACATAATTTGAGAGAGTACTTTTAAAACACAGAAATACATCTTCTAAAATAAAAGGTGGTTCCAAAGAAGTCTCACAGCTCCAAGAACAAACTGAGCCCCCCTGATTCTGCCTGACTGGCTCGGAGGCCAGGAGACCATCATGGGAGGAGGGGCTGTGTAACATAACATTGTCACTGTCTCTGCCTGGCACAGGATTCTGAGGCCTCCTCATGGAATCTCCAACACTCAGAAGCAAGATAAGCCAAGGCTCACTGAGAGAAACCAGAGACCTGCTGAAAGCAGAACACTGCGGCAAACTAGAACCAGATAGCCCAGACCACTCACTTTCAGGCCATAAGGAGCACAATAAAAGGCTGAAAAATAAACTTTTCTTCCCTGGTGGTGCTTTCTCCAGCTGTGACAGGGCAAGTCCTGAGCAGGGACTCAGAACTCTTTCTGCTGTGATTTGCATCTTCCACATCCCTGCAGACAGCAGTCAGTATAGATTAGAAATTCATGATACATGTGCTTTGTTTCTTAACATCTCTAAAGTCCACCAAGCATAATACAAGTATCATAATTTGAAAAACACAGAAAAAATACTAGAGAGTTTGCATAATACTTGTACTGGGCTCAGCCATTGGTAGCTTGCTCTTAATACCATGTGGTCAACCCATTTTGCTCTTTGTTATGTGCCATGTATTTAATGGAAACCTTTGGCTGAGCTGGTATTGCTGGTGTAAGAAATCACAGCTACTGGGTAGGATCCATTTCCACTCACTGCCCTCAAAGGTTCCATGTCTGGTAAGCTTTGAATTGTTCTTTTCCTGAAACTGATTTTTTCCCCCCTAGATTTCTCTGTCAGGAAGTGAGAGCAAACACTTGTCCCACTCTTACTTGCGCAGTTACTTCATTATTTGTTTAAGCTTCCATAATATACACACATACATATTTGCATATGCATAAAACATGTAATTACTATGATACCTGAATTCTTTCAAGGGTATTGAAGTCAAGTCTGTATTTAAGCCCACTAATCAAATCTTCTGCAAAGCTGCAATGCTGTATTAGTGCTTTAGTCCTGGGCTTTTCAAGATATAGACCCTGCAGATGCCCAAGTTTTATAAATTGACAAGATCAACATAAAAGTGATTTAGGGCATATATATAAATCATAACAGAGAAAAGACCTCAAGTTGCACCATACTACAATCATGTTACCAGATAATTCCCAGTTTGAGAGATTTGTTCTATCCATTTTGGCCTCTTCTGACCATCACAAAGAATGGAGACAGTATTATTTACAAAGATAAAAGGAAGAGGAATTTGAGAGTGAACTGCATGGCTGCAGGAGCCTCCAGCCCAAAATAGCATCATGTAACTATTTAAAAGCAACAACCAAACCAACAATTTGGCTAAGATGATCCCACATTCCCAATGCTAAACTTAACACTGCCAGTTCAGTGCTGCTCCCACACACTCCAGTGGGACAACAGGCTGCCTGATGCTTGTTCCCCACAGCCCAAACTGCATTTAAAGTGGAAAACACAAATTTCCTTAATGAAGGGGTTTGCTACAACTTCACCACTAATAAGAGAATTCCAGCCAGCCCTGACTCAGTCACCTGCAACCACCAAAACAGCAATGCTGGCAGGGGCTGGATGAGCTGCCTGTGGGGCAGAACAGGTCAGTGCCTCAGCCTGCCCTTGGCAGCTCTGACCTGATGCTGAGCCCCCAGGATGGTGCAAAGCCCCGCCAGGCCCTGGTTGCACCCTGAGGTGGGGACAGGGCGTCTGTCATGTCATGTGCTGGTTCACCTGCTTTCACTGCAGTGGGGCAGATGTTTCCCCTGGAGACCACAGAGAGAACTTCACTTAGACCTGCCAAGGCTTTTCCACAACCACAGCTCTGTAGATATTTAATTGGATTAGAAGCCCTTGCATATAAATTCCAGGTTTACTTTTTCAGTATGGAGACTTCTTCAGTTTTATGGGAAAAAAAACCACAAAAGAGAAGTTATTTTATAGCTAATAATGATTGTTTATGTTTCGATAGTAACTAGAAGCCCTGGGAAAAATCCCTATTAATGCAGTGATACGGTGTCCAACAAAGAGCAAAAAAATGCCCTGCCTGCAAAGTGCTTCCAGTCTAACTTCCATCTGCAGGAGGAATCTCGTGATATGCCTTATCCATTACCCACATTCTTCAGCACCTCCTCTACCCCAGCTGTATGTGTGCATTTGTTCTGCCTTCCCCTGAGGCTCTGGCCTGAGGGAAACTATACTTTTATATTCTTGATCAGCAAGTAGGACTCTAATCTCTCTTTAAAGCCATGTATCTTAGGCTTTAATGTTTCTCATTAACAAAGTGTATCTCACCCACACTGACATTTTCTGCAGTCGTCATCACATGTTCTTTCAGCCAACCATTTCTTAATAAATGCATAGAAATTTGCCTGCAGCCACCAAACACAAGCACCTCCTCAGAGACTCGTGGGTGTTTCTGCAGTGTAGTGTAAGCACTGGGAAGATCGTTAAATGGTTTAGTTCTGTCAGCACAAAATCATCCAATACTCAGAGAATCACTGCTAGTGCTGCAGATGCCAAACACAGGTCTGTAAATTACTTACTTACTGTGGCCTCAAGACCATCCAGAGCTTCTTCATGTGGCTAGCACACAAGCAAAGTGGTGAATTGCAACCCTCCTAATTGGAATGCTAGAACCTGGGAGCCCAAAGTTATTCCTGAGATACTCTGGAGTGACAAAAGTATTACATTATCCAGTTTAAGTATTTTCGGGGGCAGTATTTTCTTTTGAGGTTGTCTCAGAGTTTGCAAAAGCAAAGGCTTGCTTGCAGTTATGCTCCTTTGCTCTGAATGACATCGAGTATGCAACTCTACTGAACTAACATGAAAAAAATACTTGCATTTCAGGGGAGGTGGATGACTGCTCTTGAGGGATTTTTTTATTTCTACAAGGAAATGGGAGTCTCACAAACCAGTATTTGAAAACCTCTTCTAAGTCATCCTGTGCTGTTTGCTATAGACATGGGTCCTGTTATAACCAGATCCCCAGCTCTGGAAGACTCAACAGTGAAGTTTTAGCTGCTGACAAGAATACAAGCAGAAAGTGCCCCAGGGAGAGTGAAACTAACTAAACAGAGCACCAGGATCTCCCAAAACATCTTGCTTCATTTAAACAAACAAACAAAAAAATAATATAAAAAGCCAAACAAAAAACCCAAACCAACCAACCAACCAACCAACCAAAACAAGGCCCAAATCAAACACAACCAAAAAATGGCACGAGTTGCAGAAATAGTGAGGTCTGTAAAAGATGCCACAAAAGAGATTTGAGAGGTCTGATAGATTCAGTTCACTAAAGGAACAAAGTTTGGAGCTGACCTGAGCATACTCAGCAAACATGGGTAGGAGATTTCTCCCAGGGGTCACTTGGTCTGAACTGAAAACAGACAGTTGAAAACACATGAACAGGACAGATGATCCAGTGCCATTTACAAGCCGTGGAACTCCTTCCTTTGACATGGGTGCACTTTGACCTCAGTAAAAGGCGTATTACTGAAAAGGCTATTCCAGATAACATCCCAGGATTATTTCAGTAATATCCCTTATTACTGAAAGAGCTATTCCTAACACGAGCTGGCTTCAAAGAGAAACAAAGCCTGTTGCAGAGATTACTGGGTTAAACTCAGTGACTCTCATCTAGGTTGAGGCAAGTAAAACAAAAGACTTTTGAAGCCCACATATCAGCGATGGAAAGGTGCTTTACAGAACCTGGTGGGCACCTTTCAATGCCTTACAGACTCAGGAACAGGTTTTTGATCTCTGCCTTCCGGTCACTCATGATTGCCTGTTTAACAATCTTTAAGGAACAGGTTTTTTGCCCGGGATCACCAGATGATGCCAGACAGAATCACAGAATCAATGAGGTTGGAAAAGACCCCTGAGATCATCGCATCCAACCTGCGACCGAACACCACCATCTCAGCTACCCAGCGCGCTCAGTGCCACGTCCAGGCTTCCCTTAAACACCCCCAGGGACGGTGACTGCACCGCCTCCCTGCGCAGCGCGTTCCGATGTCTGATCGCCCTATCTGTGAAGAAACGTCAAACCTAAACCTCCCCTGGCTCAGCAGACGAGTGCCGCGGGAGGCGGGACCGGAGCCTTTGCACACACAGCCCAAACCTCCGCGACGGCCCCGCCGGACGCGCGGGGGATGCTCCCGGTACCTCCCGCATCCCTACGGTCGCCATGGCAACGGACGCGCCGCGGGGCATCCTGGGCCGCAAGACAACGCCGCGGTAAAGCCCTGCCGGGCGCCGCGGCGCGGCCAATGGGTGCTCGGGGAGCGGCGGCGCTGACCAATGGGCGGTGGGTGGGGGGCCGGCGGCAGTGTCCGAGGGCTGGCCAATGGGCGCGCAGGGGGCGGGGCTGGGGTGCTCCGCGGCGCGCGAGGGGTAGAGCGCAGCGCTGTCCGCTCCGCACCGCGCCGGGCCCGCAGCGCTCCGCGGTGAGCGGCGGGGGCGCGTCCCGAGGGGCACTCGGCCATCCCGCTGCACGGGCACCCCGCCTGGCACGGCCGCTCCCCCGAGCCCGGGATCTTCCTCACGCCCCGCTTCTCGCGCATCCCCGGCAGCTGCCGGCGCGACCCTTCTCGCGGGGCTCCGGACCCGTGGCGGCGGGGCCGGGCTGGGTTCGCCTCCCTCGGCGGGGAAGGGCCGGGGCCCGGGCTGGCGAAGGGCCGGGAGGG
>VWZG01009608.1:2326-24591 GCA_013396735.1 Grallaria varia
TATTTAGCAGTCAAGAACTGTTATCTTTCCTTCTACACGTCTTCCAAATTAAAATTTTGGTTTAAATTTAAAAGAGGTGTGGTCAATTTGAGAAAGGAATTCTAAGTTGTTTTAGCTTACTCTAAACTAAGACACTACCAAAGTGTTTTTCTAAAACGAGACTCAAAAACATGGATGCATCAGCCAGAACAGACAGACCAGTATGTATTTCTGTACCAAGTCCACCTATTTCCAGGGCACATCCTTTCGGGATGAGAGGATTAATTTCTTTTGGTTCTCTTCGTCTTCTGGGTACGATTGTTGCTGCTGTGCTTTTACACTGATGCTTGTCCACCTTGACATACTCTTCTTTCTTCATTAATTTCAGGTGACTGCTGCTCTTGTCTCTGTGTTTGGCATCTTTTGTAGCTATTTACAGAGTAGGAGGGTTGGTTTGCTCTCTTGAGACTTACTTTTGCTAGTCCTGGCAAGGCTGCATTTGTTCATCTGAGAAAATGGTTAGGGTGTCGCTGCTTTTCTCATCAAACCATAGTGAGGTTTCCCTTTCCCATATAAATGTCTCAGATACCTGACAAGCCAGGAACTGGAGATGGATAGAAAACAGTATGCCCTTGCTGCAAAATTATTTCAGATTTCAAAAACTGTACTGTCATATTCTGGGACAAATATAAGATTTCCCCAGATATTCTATGTTCACAGACAGGTGGAGAGAGCTGGAGGTGGTTCGGTGTACAGCACATGCATTCGGACTCTGCCACCTTCATCCAGGAGGGGAATTCGGTCAGCCTTCTGCAGGGCCCATGATGCAGCTCTGAAGGGAAGGAAAAGGGGAAAGTCATAGGTTCAGAAACCTGCGTTTAGGAATAGATTGTAGGAGCTGAGCTTCTTCAGCTGTTGGGTATCCATGGAGCCTGTTCAACTCTCTCTGAACCAGGTGCCCTGTGCTAAGTCAACGAGATTGTGTTGATCCACTGTTTGATACAGTCGCCTACACACAGGACTTTGAAATGCTGTATGTTGCCTTCCCTGCCCACCTGGCTTTGCAAGAGTGCACATCTTTCATACCTCCTGTGTCATGTCTATTAACCCTGTATAATCCTTGCATTAAATGAACAGCCCCAAGTGGCACTGGGCAGGGGCCTTGACCTTGACCTGGTTTCCAGCTCTGAGTGGTACGTGTGTCATTTTTTAGAGGTGAAATAGCCTGGATGGCTGAGGAGAATTTCTTAGAGTGGCAGAAGAAGAAGGATCGGAGTGAGCAACACCCGCATCCCAAAAGCTGTTGAATATTGCCAGAGGATGCATTGCTGATATTTTGATAGATAGTTCTTGACAAAATAGTTATTAATACTAGAATATTTGAGGGCCAAAAAACCCAAACCAAACCAAAATAACAAACAACCAAGTATTTGATAGTTAACACCTTCCAGAAAAAAGAAAAAAGGAAAAAAATAATTAACCCCCCCCCCAAAACCATGGAAAATTAATTACCTGATTTCCTAATCAACCCACTTGGAGTACAGTTCTTGTTCAGAGCAGTGCCGAGAGTCTGGTTTCCATTCAGCCACCTAGACTGATGAACTGGGCCCACATTTATCGACCTGCCTGGACTACAGCTCTCCCTTTGGGAGAACTGCTGAACTGTGTCCTTTCCTGCCTTTAGGCCCTGCAGCTGGCCCAGCAGCAGGGAGCTCTCCTGCAGAGATGTCCCTCCAGGCAGGCAGCACTTAACCTCTCCAAGGGAAGAGTGCGTACAGCCAGTGGAGGGTGAGTGAGGTGAGTCTACTGTGGCACACAGGCATGCTGTCAAGGAGCTAAAGAAGGCTCCCATTGAAAGATGGTGTTGCACTGCTCACCCCTGTGTCACTTACAGCTTGATGGCTGACACCTTTGCAGAGATCCTTTGAAGCCTCTCTCTGCTTTCTGTCTCCACTTTGCAATTTAAGATGGAATATTGGAGATGAATCTTGTACTTTCAAAATCCCGCTTTATATACTATCCTTAGAACTGCTGTTTTGGTTTTTTTCTGGTTTAATTACACTACAAAGCGCACAAGACCACTTCTCCTGACAACACTACTTACTAAGCCTGATTTTTTTTAATGGGCGAGGAGGGAATGCAAACCCTTTGCTTGGATTGACAGGGTGTTCAAGTGACCTCGGATTTTCTCTATGGGGATGTCCTGGTGTGATTCTTTATAAATTAAGCAGTGATTTCTATGTGATTCTGCAAGTTCAGCATGATTCTTCATCCCCTGTTGAAACTACTCTGCTTTTGAGGTTCCGGAGTCAAAATGGCCCTGGTGCTGCAGATTAGGATACATATTTTCTTTTTCTATTTTTTTCTCCTTCCCCTTTCTTGCTGACTGGGGTGATAAACTTTGGATAAAAATGTCTAGGAAGTTATCAGCCCAAATATTCTACTATTGTATATCCACCTACCCCAGTGCAAGTCCTTTCAATGTTACTACTTGACTACAGTTCTCTGGTAGTCATAAGGACAGTTTTTGCTCTGTGTTTTTAATAGTTGAATAAATGCATCATCTTCCTTCATCTATCCCCTTGTAAAGCTGGAGTTTCCACTTGCAGAAATTCTTCTGAGATGTCTCAGTTCAGAAAACTGCTTAATTTCTGATTCTATTAACAGGGAACGATTACAGAATGCTACATCTTTTCTGAGGGCCTTCGTCCATATTCTTGTTTAATATTGGTATTTGGAAGATTATATGTGCTCTGGGTTACCCAGTGTTCAGAGAAGCCGATAGCCTTTGAAAACTAGAAATTTACGAGCTGTTGGTCAGTGGTTTTAACAGAAGTATGAGCATCTTTTTGTGCACATATGGTACTAGTTAAAATGATGCCAAGGAGGTATTCTCTTTTGGGTTGTGGGTAGCTGGCAACAAGGTACTATGGTTTTGGCAACTGTTGTCTGCATGCCATTTTTTTCCCTCTCATTTAAGAAGTATGCTATCTGTATACAGCCTAAGGGCATAGCCTCAGTACTGAAATGAGTTGTATTTTCACATCTCTTTTGTTCTTCCCTGACCCCATTCCATATATGCTTTATCTTAAGGGCAGTAACCATCCAGAATGTGCTCTGTTGGTGGAGCTAGTCCATAAGGACAAGAACAAACCAGCACTCTTCCAGATCCACTGGGAAAATGGAGAGCTATATACTTGAGTCACACACAAATAGCTGGAAGCTGATTTAGCAGCTGCAGGACACAAATGAGGCAACTCTCGTTGCAGAACAAATACCTCCTTCTACGGAAAGTTACCTTTCTTGTTCTCTCCCACCTTCCAGACCTCTTCCTTGCTGCTTCTCCATCTGTTTCTTAAAAACCTTAATATGATTTTCAGTCTGTTTTCCTCACCCACTTCTCTTTTTGCAATGCCCCAATGGCTCTCCACTCTTGCTTCTTTTCTCTCCATGTGTAACTGCTGGCTGATCCTCTATACAGCAAATATCTCTACGCAGATGATAGAGAAGGTTTTACTTCTGCATCTCTCTCCTTTCTTCAGTCCAGACCTGTCTTGCTGGCAGCTCTTGAATAATTATCAGCTCTCAGACTAACACAGATCTTAGCCAGGCTCCTTTCTTTGTGGGGGAAGATTATGCTGGTCACTCCATGGTGCTGGCAGTTAGGGCCCTAGAACTGGGGATATGCTTCAAGTCACTCCCGTCATCCTCAGATTCTTCCTGTAACTTTCATAAATATAGATGTAGACTTGACAAACATAATAAGTATCAAATACATTTATTTGTGGCTCAACTCTTCTAGGAGATGCAGTTTCACTATCCACCAGATGGGAGAGAAGTCACATGCAGGTGCCAGATGTGACTGCCCTTTCGTCCTACGGCCGTTACATACAACAAGATACCGCCATGTTTTTTTACTACTATGTAGTAGTTTAGGTTGGCTCCCAGCCAAACCCAAACAACAGCCTGACAGTTTCCCCGCTCCTAAAAGGGAGAGGGAAAAAAGAAAGGAAAAAAACCCACAACAAACAAACAAAAAAACAAAGGTAGCAAAAGAAAATTGCGGCAAAGAATATATTTCTACATATATACAATTAGATACAAATAAACACTATGTACATATGAGTAGGAACCCCAAGGAATCCCAACCAATCCCAACAGGGAAAAAGGGGAAAAAGGGAAGGGGAGAAAGGACAAAATGGGCTAAAAACACAACAGATACACACAATTGGAACTCAGGGATTAGCTTAACAAAATAACTAATGCAATAAAATCTCACCAACTTCCCTTAAGAACGGCAGATTCCTTCCCCTTTGGACACAGGCTCGGACAGAGCTCTCCGATGGGCCTCAGCCCACGTGGATAAGAGAGGCCGAAACACTGAGTGCTGCTGTCTCGAGCTGATCCGACCGGGAGGGAGAAGAGCTAGAGCCCAAGAGAGAGAGAAGGAGGACCTCCCCCTCATTTACTTAAATACACCTGGTTACACAAGGGAATAGGATGGAATACTTCCTTAGTTTTTGCCCCCAGTTGTTGGGGAAGGCCTAGAGAACAACAAACCTCACCAAGGCCTAAAATTTAAACTATCACATACTTACAAAAACTGTAAGTTCTGTGCAAGGAACTGGAAATGGCATGGACCAGGCAAGGCTGGGAGATGCTCATTGCTCTTCAGGACTAGGGAGGCCGTGAGAGTTCGGGCAGAGGACCCCCGGGGACTGACACTGCTGTGAGCTGTGAGTAACGGGAGTCCCTCAGCCTGAGATTTCCTGCACAGTCAGCTGAGGGAGAACGGCTGCTCCAACAGCTCCAATTCCAAACTGCTATTGCAAGGTCGGGTTGAACATGTATTGGACAGCCCAGTTGACTGGTCAGATAGCATGGACCACGTTTTAGAAAGGTGAAATTCCAAAGTCAGGCTCTACCCAAGCAGTGTCACTCACAACCTCTGATCTGTAACAATTAAGGGAGTAATGGCCTTTTTGTTCTGGCTTTGTGCATCATGCAATGAGGTCATGATCCATGACTACAACTCCTACACAACAGAGTATTGCAAATAATTAATAATGAGTTGGGTTTCATTATGTGTCTTGCACTGGATACAATCTCCTGTGAGTAGTTCCTGTCTGTGGGAATATTTAAAGTCTTGATGCAATTTGAAAATGTAGTGCAAATGACAGCGCAATAAACCAAAGAACTTCATAAACTTCTAATTGAAATTAATGACAATGGAACTTTAGCATTGTGCATGAAAGAAGAGAGTTCTACCCCAGCCTTAAAAGCAGTTGGCTCCAGAGGTGGCATGGCTCACTCTGAATTATCTTCTTTTTCTACCTCAATCTCTGTTTTTATTGCAGAAAACTAGTCTTTTTTTTGGACAGCCAGTAAATATCACATGGATTAAAAAGTTAGACTTTTCTCTCAATTCTTGCAGAAGTGTTTCCCCTATATATGTGGCAGATCTGTAAGAAATCGTATCCACATGTATTTTGGGAGACTAGGAGCTGAAAATACATTCCTTACCTACGAGACTATTTTCTACAATACTTCTTCGGAAATGTATACATAGGCCAAATCTTAACAAAAAAGACTCTGTTATTTCAAGGTCATTTTAAACCTCTGTGGCAGAGGTGTGAAGGTTAGAAATGTCATTGGGCAAAAGCGCAGTGCACTGTGGCATGCCAGCGTGTTTGTCAAAGTGGCTGTGGAAACCCTTTTCCCATTCCCTGTCAGAAGAAGTGAATACCAGAGATGGCTGGAGCTGGCCATTGCATTTTATTACCATGCCATAACACAGGCAAATATGATTCTCCATGCTAACATTTGGCATCAGTACAATTTCACAGACCCCTAATGGTTGCAGTGGTGTCCAGCTCAAGCCACTCAGCTCCAGGTGACTGAAATGTTCCTTGTCTTCCATGTTACATGTAATATTTACTTTTCTAATAACTTTTTTTGCTATAAAACCTGCTAAAACAAGAATTATTTTTTTTTTTTTGCTAGATTGCACAGCTTTGCAGAGTTTTAAGAATGTCTTACTTGCTGTAAGCTTCAGGACAGCCATTGAAGTCATTCCACATTACTGCACTGCAGCTGTTTGCATTACATCTTGTGGGTCACTTGTAAAGAGAAGAGTTGTTGTGATGTACTGTGCTTGCCAACAGCAGGCACAAATCAGGAGAATTTTACATGGAGGCATATCATTAAATTTCAACAAACAGGTTTGCTGGAGAAGTCATTCTTCCTATGAGATCTCTAAAGACCTGAATAAAGGGCTCCTTGAAATCTTTAGCTGATAAGGTTTAATGCTGTACTTTCTTCTTGTTTTGTTTATAATTCTACTTACCACTGGTTTCTTTTTCTCAGTGCCTAAAAAATGTATGCTCTTGGGCACATACTTCCAGGATTGTTGGAGAGATGGGGTATTTAAATACTACCTCCATCTAATACCTACAGAGAAACCTAAAGGTTTGTATGTTTTTTGATGCTGCAACGTAAATGGATGGTTAGTTCATGACAAAAGGATGCCATGTGAGCCTCTAAGAAGCTGAGTTCAAGTGACAATCTTTGCCTCAGATACTGCTGTTTTATTTCTTTTCATAGCAGTTAAATACGCTGTTTCTAAAAATAACTCTTTTTCATATACCATCAACCTGCACCCTGGGTCTAATTCAAAGACTGTGAAGTCAATGGAGATTAGTCTAAACAAAAGTAAAAAAGGTTCTCTATAAATAGAACTTGTGGTATTTTGTTCTATTTTCCTTTACCAAATGCAAAGATGTAAAAACTACAACTTCTGTTTTCTGAAAATGTGATTAGTCTGCACCTTCCAGAGACTTAAAAGGCAGTGCCCAGAGTCTGCATCCTCTTCTCCAGGATGGTTACCCTCTTGGAACTAGAAATAGCTTGTCAAAATCCCACCTTTCATAATGAAATTTTCTACTTTTCAATGGAAAAGGTTGCTTTCTGCAGCAGTATTATGCCCTTACAAGGCATGAATCGATTTACATTTCAGTCATGGGTGGGCTCATATCATTACTTTGTGAGAGTGCTTTTAATTTACCTGAACTCACAGTTATTGAGCTGATCCAAGATTTGCCATTACAACAACATCTGCTTTTACCATGACATCTCTTCAGTGCTTAGCCTCCACAAAAAATAAATAAATTCTCCTGAAACTGTGCTAAATTCATTACCAATGAATCTTTTTTCACTATATGAAATTCTAAATTAAAAAAAAAGGTTTATTTTAAGCTTTTAACAGACTGTTGTAGTTAATCATGTATATCAGGCAAGAGGCTTGGTTGCTAAGAAAATCTTTGGCATGTTTCCATGGGATTTGTGCGTTATTGAAAGAAAAAGTACCAAATGATAGGAAGTGCATCTGCTACTCTAAATAGTGAAGCAAACAAAAAAAAAAAGAGTCGAAAAAATTTCTGCCCAAACTTTGAGATTATGCCAAAAATAACATACTTGCCATCAATTTACAGTGTAGATATTTGACTTTAAAGTCTTGATTAAGATTTAAAGAAAAAAATCCCCATTTCTATGAGGATAGAACATGTGGCTCTCTGGTTGTCAGTGATTGCCCTTACATTGCTGCACAGAGGTTCCTAGGATGAGCTCAAAGCTAATGCACATTGGTTATCTGCAGGAACACCCAGTGTGTTGTTACTTCCAGAAGAAATCTCATTTATGTTTAATGTTCTCCAGCATTCAGTTGTCTGTAGACATTTCTACCTAGTTTTTCCAGCTATCTTGACTGCCATGGTCTGGAAGGGGGAGAGAAAAGATGACCTGAGATGGGGAGAGAAGACAGAGTGGAACCTCCTTTAAAACCCTGATAGTGATTGCCTCAGGAAAGGACATACCGGTGGGCATGCAGCTGAATAAAATCTGCCTAGAGGAACAGATGTCTAATACTGGGTCATAGCCTGGAGCTCAAAACGCTGCTAGAGAAGTTTTGGCAGGTATGAGATGGAGCAACCAGTGCCAGAGAAAGCCAGCAACCCAGCATGGACAGACAGCCCTGCACAGGGCAAGTTTTAAAGACTGGCCTACCATGAAAAACATACTTAGTGCACTCTGAAACTTTCATTTTTTGTATTTAAATACAGACTGGAGTCACCTGGCAGTCAAGAACCAAGCAATGGGGTTAGATCTTACTGATATTCTCAGAAATCATGATTGCTATGCTCCATAATACATGTATGACTCCGTAATTTAGGATTTTGGAAAAGGAATCAGTCACACAGGTCTACAAGCCAAATAAAACAGTGGATATATCGTGGGATGATATATTGTTTAGCGGGATAACACAGTTCAACAAAGTAGCATGGTGGCCAAGGAGCCCATTTAGAAAACAAAGTTTCTGGGCACACTGAGAACATTGATCTACAGTGCAAGGTTCAGAAAATCCTGTGGAAAGCTAGTTATTCTGTGGGATGATAATTTTGACATCTTGATTTTCTATTGCTTTTAGGTATCAATTTTTATACCTCAACAAGGAAAATCAACCATACAGCTGAAGCCTACAGCCTTATATGGCACGTGTATGGCTCAGTAGTTGCCTTTTACTGTGTTTCTTTACCTTGTGAAAGAAACTTTGATTTTTGGTACTCTTAAATATTTGTTTCTTATTTCAGTTTTAACACAGGAGGATTTTATAGGTCAAGGAATAGGTTCCTGCCTCTGATAGCCTTTGAGCTAATTGAGCAGCAGAACATTACTGGACAATAAGGGAATCCAAATCCTATGGAGGTGAGAAAATTTAGAATATAAAGCTCTCTGTTATAATTCAATAATAGCACAATAATGAATTCAATAATTCTTTTTTTTTTTTTGTGAAAGACAAGCAGTCAGAGTTTTTTCTGCTTTCTTTCTGCCCCTATTATTTTATTGATTCTGTGACTTTGAGCAAGTCCTCCTAACTTCTTGGTCTCTCAGTCTTCCCTTTCTTCAAAATAACAAATCAAACTGGTTTTCTGGAATGCTGGAGGAATGGATAAAGTGCTTCATAAATATGTAATGAGATCTATTTTTTGCTAGGAGGCAGAATGGACTAATATATAAATATATAAATTTAATGTTTGCCAGTGGTTTGAGAATTTTTTCAAGGCATGATAATAAGAGAATAAACTTAAAAGCTACTATGGCATATCTCATTGAGTGTCAGAGATTTGCATCAAATATTCGATTCAAGCTTCTCTATGAGTCTTTTTTTAAAATAGCACAGGGGCAAGGCACATTTGCTTAGCCTGCATATTCCTTGAAATAAATGAGATATACATTTTTTAAACCATCTTCATGTACTTATGAGGAGAATATCTATCTGCAATACTTCACGTATAAAATGTTTTGCGTCTGCGTAACATATGCACAGAGCATATGTTTTAATTTTCGTTCCGTACAATATTTCAAATTTAAACAAATTAGCCCAAGGCATAAAGAACTATCAACCATTATTTTTCTGGTTTTTTTAGTACAAGCTGGATTGTAGAGAAGCATAACTAATGAAAACAGCAATCATAAACCTGAGCATATTTTACTTACTCCTCGTTAAGGACACAATATACCTGTCTTTTTTAATTTAGATTTTCACAGAGTGAAAGAAGATTAATTGGTAATGCCCTTACTCACTATTTCTTCATAGATTTTTGTAATCATTGTTTTAAGGGCTTTTTGAGTTGGTAATACCATTCAAGCCTTGTTATTCAGGGCAATCCACCTTAAACTTCTTCAGTTTCCATGCTCTGTAACCAGGAAACATGGACACCATGATCTCTGAAATACTTCTTAAGATAGCTGCTAATGATAACTAGGAACAGCAAGTCAGAAGGCTTAAATTTAGTGTTCAGGAGTCCACAGTTTTAATCCTGTGAAATGGTATCTGTTATGTTTAGTGAACATGTACTCCAGTAAAAACCCTCTTTCTCCCACTGAAGGTTTAGTTTAACATGGAATGCTATTTCTCCAGTTATAAATATTCTGAGGCAACACCATACGTTACTGCACCTCTAGCTAAATAAAATTTTATGATGAAACTCCTTTAACTTCATTCAGAAGTCAGAAGTATCCTCCTGAAAATCCTCTCACTGAAGGGAAATTCAATAGTAAATGTTATTGCATGTTATTGAATACTCAGCTATTGCAAACAATTTTGTAAGTAATTGAATAGAAATAATGTATAGTCTGCTTTTTCTTCTCTGTACAGCAAATCAGGCATTGCTAAAAAAAACATTAAGGACCATGTTTAATGCCCATGTAAAGCAAAATCTTCAAGTTTCCTACCAAAATTTATTTGAATGTTCCTTCCTCTGCCCATAAGAACTCTTTTATTAAGCAGGGCTTCCTACAGAGAACTCATGCCTTAAGTCTGCCTTTCTGACCTGCTCAGATGAACCCCCCTCAGTTTGTCTTAAGTGCAGTTATCTGGAATGGCTTCAGCAGGATTAATTTAGGTCTTTGCCACCTTGACCAGTTGTCAAGAATGGTTTATAAGCAGCTCAGCTGAGAGGCTGAGGAGGCTGGAGGTGCAAAGAGGCAGGGAAAAGGAGAGAAAGGGAGGTGTGTCTGTACTGAGAGAGCATGCAAAAGGCAATGGGGTAGGAGAAGTGAAGCATAAAGTCTCCAGTTGGCTCAGGTGGAACTGGAGGAAGACGTGACCATGGCAAGGTAGCTCCGAATGGATCCAAAGGCTGAACTTGGTGGAACTTGCTTTCAGGCACTTAGCTAAAGTTGTCAAATTCAGTGCAGCACCCAGCAAAACCAACACACAAATGATGAGTAGAGCATGTGCTGCTGTAATCCCAGCCTGGCTCTGGTTCCCGTGCCAAACACGGAGATGCACACACCCACAGCTAACCATCCACAGGCAGGTTCCTCCACCCCTTTCACTCAAAGAACCTCTCTCCCCCCCTGTTTCTCACACAGAGGGGAGAAGGCTGGGGGACTCACCTTTTACAATTGTCTTACAGTGAAAAACCTAAACCAAGCTCTGGTTCCAGATCTCTGTCCAGCTTGATAGAATTTAAACTCCAAACACTATTCTGAGGAGTTTTCAACCCCATATGGATAAAAAAATATTTGAACTTGACATGCCACTTTCTGTAAATTTTCTATTTCTTTCCCTATAGCAGCACCTGAGTTCCACAGTGCAGGATTTATGTTTCAGCAGTAAGTCCAGTGAGGTTCTGTAGGGAGCCTGGTTTTGTCAGCATGAATTCAGTGTGTGCTGACAAGGTCTGCCAGACAAACTCCCTTCCAGGAACAAACTGCTTCTTTCCTGGACAGTCTTCTAGTTGAGCAGACACCAAACTGCTCAGCCTTATTAGAAGTAGGGCTGCTCTAAACAGGAGTGTGGTTTAGGCATAAAAGGAATAGAAAAGCCTAACAGAATTGAAGTGCTGCCAGGGTAAGACAGAACAGATTCAGATCCTGAATTCTGTATGAATCTTGTTTAAATTTCACCTCTTTTTCTTTTTGAGATCTGATCCTAAAAGTCTTGCTTGGGGCAAGAAGTGGAATTCTGTGTCCAGCTCTCAGATTACTTGACTACCTAATCTGTGTTTCAGCACAGTCAAGAGTATTCATTTTTTTATAAAGAGTTTCATCAGTGCAGCAAAATAAACTTTTCACATGGACTCCCACAGACCCATTCTTGATTTATGGCACTATGCAGAAGCTGAGTCAAGCTCATATTGTTCATCAGATATCAAGGGAACAAATTTTTAGTACTCTGTTGAAGCATTTTTCTGGTTTGAATTTTATGTGAAAACGAACAGTGTCTACTTTTACTTACTCAAGTGCAGATGAGAAGAAAGTCTACCGCAACTATGGTAGATCAAAAGCAGCCTGTGTTTCAAACAGTCATTTCTTGACATGGTAGTCACTTTCTTATTTCTTTTTGTTCCTTGGTTATAATTAATCTAAAAAAGAAGAATGGTTTAAAGTTTAAAAGAACTATAAAATCTATAAAAATATAAAATGAAGAACCCCAAACCAGGCACTTGAAAATTACATTTATTACTGCACACTGACTGAACAAGATACTGCATTAGATACAGAAGGACAATTGACATCAAACAGACACTCAACATAAAGTGCAACAATATGTATCAGAGAGGAAAGGCTTTGGGGGAGCATTTGATTAATGTACTTTTAATTGGACTTTCCTGCCTCATTGGTTTTATTATCTCCATTTAGTTCAAGCTGCTCAAATACAGAAATAGGCAAAGCACCTACTATAATTAACAAAATACACTGTTTGCAAATTACCATATTTCTCAAATTGTATATAAACAAATAGGATATTGTGCAAATATTGTTGAATTCTTACAGAACTATAAACAGGTAAAGAAAGTCCATTATTCACTAAAAAGAACACCAAACAAACAAACAAAAAAAAAAAAAACCCAACCTCCTCCTTGAAAGCTATTTGGGATGCTTGATCTTTATGATTTGTTTTCAGCAGTAATTTTAACTTTAGTACAATAGTTCATTAAAAATTTGTAGGATGTTCTGCCAATGCCATTCAGCTTGGAGTGTGCTAATACTAAGTTATGTTCTACATGTTATCCTCTCTGATCATATAAAGAATCTGTGAGACAATATTTTGTCACCAAATTCAAGTAACAACACTGAGAAGCAAACATATATTGAAAAAAAGGATGCCTACAGCATAGAAACCCAGCAGAAAATGTTAAGTTCTATTGCTATTTATAATATTGAAAATATTCTAGGATTTTTAAGAATCCCATGGTATGTGCTATAAATCTAGGATTTAAAAAGAATACTTAAAATGCAGAATTGCTAATAAAACACATTAAACATTTAACAACTGAGAAAAATCATACAGATAATTTGGGTTTGATACTTAACATACTCAGAAAATGTGAATGACATCTGGGCAATAAAGCACATGGACAGAAATTCCAGTCAGGAATGGTCAGTTGAATGAACTATTTGTTGTGTGAATATTTGGAAGAAAAAGAACAGACTGAAAACTGCACATCTTCCATGTTTGTTTGAGTGGTCATGTAGTTTTATGGGATTTAAAAATCAGTTAGTGTAGTATTTAATATCTTTTTAGAGGCTTTGCACTTTAACTACTCTTCAGTTACCATGTTAAAAAACCCAAAGAGCTCTCCTTCCTCAGTAAACCCTCTTTAATTTGCATTTTAGACTATGGTGTACCCTGGGAGCACCACCTACTGTTGAACAGCTACATGTACAGTGAGCAGGGGGAGCTCCTACGAAGCTGATGGTTCTTTTCAAATAACACATTAGAAAAACACACAGCTTTTCATTTAAAACAAATATGAGAAATTAAAGACACGTTCCACAAGTTACCTATATATTATATGAGCCAAGATGGAAAGATATGATTCTTTTCCTCACACAAATTAGGTAAACACTATTAGGGAGAAACCAAATACTGGATTTATTATATATTTACTACTCTCTGCCCCTTCCTCAATAAACTTGGCCTTGCTTTTTTCTATATATTGCTTTTCCATTTCACCTCACAAATTCAATCAAATAGTCTTGACTTGTTATTAAAATGAATATAGTTTCCTCATTAAGTACTCACAAATGGTTTTATTGGCATCTTTGTAGTTTCTTTACTTCACAGTTCCACAAAGCCAATAGCATCCAAGATGTTACTATTTTCTCATTGGGAAGGAGGATTATTTAACTTATACTGTGATGCTGATATTTCTAGGGAATACCTCGCTGAGTAGCAGACTGATGGAGCACTGGGTGCTTGTTATTGCCCCAGAACTAAAGGTTGTGCAATGTACACATTTAGCTAAAGAATTCATTTTATAGGGGGAGGAATTTAAATTGAATCTCGCTATCTATGTTACCGAGCAAAACAGTAGTAAAGCAAAGTGAGTGTCCATTAGGAGGTAATAGCTGGAGTACGCTCCACTGCTGCTGTTCCTGCACTGATTATGTAAAACAGCTGTCAGTCAGGAAATTCCTTTGGGAAAACTGCACGTCCTTCTTTCCAAATTAAGTACATTAAATGTGGTGAATTACATTAAGGAATGGGAGCATGGAGGAATGGCTGTAGGAAATTTACTTCCATGCTACCAAAAAGTTTCAATCATCTGTTTTCATGGAGGTGCACAGTGTAACCGAATTTTTCATACTAGTTTCTTCTCCAGCTGGAATAACTATTGGACAGACTTGGAGGTTTTATTTTAAATGCATGCACTGTTGCTTTATTTTGAAGAAAAAAAAACCCCACCTGCTTCCTTCTCATGAGCTATGGTGATACATGTTTCTGAATAATTGCCTGTAATATGCTTTTAAAACACATATCAACATTGATGTTCCTCTTACTCATATTTATTACTTCTTCAGACTCACAGTCTTTCAGCAGCCTTGCCTCCATACATCTAAGGCACATGGGCCTCAGTGGTCAAACATCCTTTAAACTGAGGACAGCAACAAATTGATACAACTGTTTACAAAATATTTTAAAATCTAAATGCTGCTGCATGGCTCTTATCTCTACATCTAGCTGTCTCCTTCAGAAAAAAAAACCAAAACACAACTTCTTTTAGTATTCTCTGTCCTCTTGAGTTCCATGTCTTGTGTCCAAGGACACAAGGAAGATGTTACAGGCTAGTTTTACTTGTGTCTACAAAATTTTCAAAATAGATTGTGAAAGCCTTCTAAAAATTGCATCATTCTGATTGCTTAGATTTGGGGGGTTTTTCAGTGTCCATGTTTGTTTTGATTTCAGATCACCCTAGCTATTTTCTATTACCAATAATCACTTTTATCACCAAACCTTCTCATTAATTTACTAGCTGCCTCACTTTCTGGTGCAAGTAGTTCAATACACTGAATAACACTGACTGTATCTATTTTTTGAAGTTAGCCATTACTTTTGTGTTCCCTGAATGGCAAGAGGCTGGATCTAAAGATGCAATTGAAAAGCATGTCATTGTAGTTATTTAACAATATCATTGTATCATAGTCTTTGCACGGATGGTGAATTAACTCAGTCACGTTTGAGGCCAAAATTAACAGAATTTCACAATGTTTATCACTATATGTTAAAGTTTGCCGTTCTACCAGTCAGTCAGTCCAAACTATTTCCTAATGTTACAGCCTTAATCTTGTGTTACAAGTTTTTCTGAAGAGGTTGATCAATATTCGAGAGCAAGAAATGGAATTAAGTATTTACAATATCATCTCAGTATCTTTGGAACTGTCCGAAATACTGCTAAAAGAGTTTTTAAAGTGTTCTAACACTAACAGTTTTCTTGACAACCCTGAGCAAGCTCTGTAAATATTCCCTTGTGAGAGATCTCCAATTTCTTCACACATAGGTCCCATCCTGCACAGGCAAGTATTACTGCTGTGTTACGTGTTGTTATCCATTGTTAATAAAAATCAGTAGTGGAGGGAGTGGATGAAAATCCACCTCCACTGAAGATGAAGTATTGATTTCAGCGAAATAGGATTTCACTTAAAGTGCAAGAAAGAAATTTTTTTATACTGTATGATCTATGCATCTGCAATATACCTGAGGAAAAGCAACACTCTAACCATAGATCTAATTTATGTCATCAAAAATATTTAAAGCAATTGCTGTTAGTGAATTATAAGAACTATACCCAGCTGTTAAAATTGCTTATGATGCATCACGACCAAACTCACAAATCATCTGTGATGAGAGATCAATAATTTCCAGGCATTTATCAAGACATAGCCAATTAGAACAATAAATAGGATCACACACATTTTCATGTTGTATCAGCAATTCATCTTTTATGATACATATCTTTGATTATAACCAACATTTGTTTTGCTGAATTTTGTCTAAATGCTCTCTCAGCTTCTCGAATCAAAACTCCTTTAACAAATTTCTAAAAATGGTCTAATTTACCTGTTTCTGCTGCTGAACTCAAACCCTTGAAAATAATTTCCCAGCATATTAACTTCTGTAACACATTGTCTTTGTCCTTTATGTGGTATGGTGGTTGCTTGTGGTGCAAATATATTAGTATCAGTATTTTAAGTTCTTTTGGTCTGAAGGTTCACAGACAGCGCCAGGGAACACAGACAACCACTTCAAACCATTTTAACAAGTACTGTTATTTTGTCTTGACTGAAAAGAAATCTTAATCAACATCAATGCCATATAGTCTGATCACCATTCACACTCAAAAGGATTTGTGGTCTCTATGTCTAAAATCCTGGTTATCAAGCAGGATTAATTTTATTCAATTTTAGCTCTCTAATAAAAGGAAGGGGCTTAGTCTGTGACAGTTCCTCGGTTTCATATTCTCTCAGTAAAGAGAAACGAGCTCCTCCAGAACGTGTTTCATCCTGTCTGTCCTAGAAACATGTGCTGTGTCCATGCAGAAAGAGTCCAGCACTGATGAGGCTGCTGAGGGCAAAAGAGATACACCCCACAAAGAGTGAGCAGATGAAAGCACATTATAGAAAAGCTGTTTCTACTGAGGCAAAAGCAAGAAATCAAGGGAGACTACACAGTACAGAAATGCTACTTGAGTTTTGTCACCAGCTTGTTACGACTGGCCACAGTCAGACTTCACAGTTATGTGTTTGCAACGCTGATCTACTGCTTTTCACAACCACCACCCAACAGGACAGATTCCCCCATTCTCAAGCATTACCTACGTTTTTGTTGTCCCACAGATGCACAGTTTCCCTCAGTGTGTCCTGAAGCACATGTTCAACACACTTGAAGAGCAACCCCCGCTTCTGTCTTATTCCTTGTTACTTATTGCTTTCACATCTTCTTGTGTGACCTTCAAATATCATTAGCATCGCAGTTCTGTTGCAAATTCAGGGCTGCCCCTGCTGAACCCTATGGGACCAGCAAGAACCACCAGCCACCAATGATTCCAAATTTATGACTACATTTGGACACTGTGGGGGAAGCAGTTTATCCTTCTTTTACTACATATCATGCACGTATTAGTATACTTTGTATGTGTGTATTTTTTTTTGTTCTGACATACCAGGTCATTATTTTATTTGTTCTGTTACCTCTATAGATTAAATACAAAATCTCATTTAAAAAAAAAAAAAGTAGGATTAAATTTATTTTCAGTAAACCCCAGCTAGTTGGTATTAATTATATTCCCCTCTTTTAATTCTTGATTAATCAAATCCCATATCAGTCATCCCATTAATTTGCCCAGGATTGATGTCAGGCTGTCAGAACTATAATTAACTGGGTCATCCTGTTTGGCTTTGGTGTAAAATCTAGTTCTAAAGTTGTTATAGCTAGATTATGCTCATTGTCTTTGATTGAAAAAAATTCCTTAGCTCTGTGATTATTGTTGTAAATCAGAATTTCTTCAAAGTGATCTCACAAAACAGAGCTGTATAGTATTAAATATTACATTAACTCTTAATTTTTTTGCAGCATGGGGAAGCATTCAGGAAGGATGTTCTCCATGCTTAGACTGACAAGGACTTGGCTCTAGCTTCCCTTCACAGCCTTTCTAAATATAATCACTTATGGCTGGTCATGAAGCTGTTAAGGCAACCTCATCAAGCACAGAGACTTGTCTCTTCAGCCTAATGAGGGTAGGGCCAGCTTCCACAGGAACATTTCCAAACTGCAACCCGGATCTTGTCACAGCTATGCTTGGCTGCCAAGCGAGAAATTGGAAGTTGGGTCACACTCCTGGTCTTGAGTGGACAATGTTTACAATATCATAGAATCATTGAACCATTTAGGTTGGAAAAGATCTCTAGGATCATCAAGTCCAATAGTTAATCCAGCACTGCCAAGTCCAGCACTAAATCATGTCCTCAAATGTCTTTTAAATACCTCCAGGGATGGTGACTCCACCACTTCTCTGGGGAGCCTCTTCCAATACCTGACCATTTCTCCCAGTGTAGAAATTTTTTCCTAATACCCCACCTAAACCTCTCCTGGCCAGCCTGGGGCCATTTCTTCTTGTCCTATCACTTCTCACTTCAGATAAGAGGCCAAGCCCCACCTGGCTACAGCTTCCTTACCGGTAGTTGTAGAGAGGAATAAGGTTCCCCCTGAGCCTCCTTTTCTCCAGGCTAAACACCCCCAGCTCCCTCAGCTGCTCCTCGTAAGACTTGTGATCCAGAGCCTTTGCCTGCTCTGTTGCCCTTCTCTGGACACACTCCAGAACCTCAGTGTCTTTTTTGTACTGAGGGGCCCAGAACTGGACACAGCACTTGAGGCGTGGCCTCACCAGTGCTGAGTACAGGGGGAGGGGCACTCCTCTGCTGGCCACACTATTTGTGACGCAGGCCAGGATGCCATTGGCTCTCTTGGCCACCTGGGCACGCTGTTACCTCGTGTTCATCCAGCTGTTGACCAACACACCAGGTTCTTTTCCGCTGAGCGTCTTTCCAGCCACTGTCTCCCCAGCCTGTAGCGCTCCATGGAGTTGCTGTGGTCCAAGTGCAGGATCCAGCACTTCAGCTCGTTGAATCTCGACAGTATGGTATGAGATGTATTCTGAAAACTGTATCTCTTTAGAAGTGTACTTTCAAAGTGTGGGAAATTTCAGATCCCTTCATTTCCACTGTCCAAAGTATGAGCATAAGAAATGGATCACACCAGTGGTCCACCTAGCCCTGTACTCTGTTGCTGGGTGCAGCAGCAGGAGAGTGCGCAGGAGTCTTGCCATCTTTTGAGTTCATTCCCTCACAGGTCACCATAATCCACACTCATTGCATCACAGGGCACATCTGTGCTCATTTTCTTTAGTATCTGAATCATGGAACCATTGAATCACAATATCATGACCTGACTGTCCGACCATTGGCTGTGAATTTGTCCAGCCTCATTTGAAGCTGCTGATACCATCTGCCCCCATAGTGCCCTGTGGCAACAGAATTTCACTGCCCATTGTGTAAAGATGTTATTTCTTCTGTGTGCTCTACCATTTGTTTCAGTTAATGCCCCTGGTTCCATTATTGCAGGTTTTGGTGATTGGCAGTTCAGTTTAACTAACACCTACATGACTTTTGAGATCCCCCTTAGCTTTCTCCTCTCCAGATTGAAGAGCCCTGTATTTTCACAGTATCTTTAGCCTCTGGAAAGGGAAGAATGGGAGGTTTTAAGCCTTTCACCCTTTATTTTGTCCCACCTCCCACTCCAGGATGGTCATCCTTACCATGTGTAATGGAAAAACAGATAGCACCAACGCTACTGGAGGGGAGTGGGAGTCAGGAGTTGCTAAAGAAGTTTGACTTTGCCTGTGGTTGTGGAACAGCCCACAACCTTGTTATATGCAAGAGCCTTGTTGTTGGCAAGGCTTTTGTGTACATCCCAAGCTCTGTACCTAATTCCTGCAAACAACTATCCCCACAGGCCTGCTATTCACCCAGGATTTGTGAAAAGGGAGTTCATTAAACCCAGGATGTTGACACATGTATGAATGAGAGGCTCAGCGCACTCTTTTCCCATCCACACTCTGACTGCTGAGGCTGGAAGCTACTCATGATGGTGCTGGTGTAAAACAACTTCTTCAAGGGTGACAAGGGAGACTCCTCAGCAATAGATCATCTTTTGAAAGTCCATCATTTGAAGATGGATGTGCCTCTTGGTCTTTACAATTTTTTTAAACTGCTAGTGCTTACCACTGTCTAACATGTGCTTCGTAATATATATGTGGCCAATTTTCTGCTTGCCAGTCTGGAAAATCAGCATACAGTCATCTTTCAATATTGAGCTTTGTACACAGCTAATGTTAATGGAAAATAGGGGACTGTTAACAAAGACAAAGAGCATGAGCTGACATTATTTCCTTCAAGCTTCATTCAGCAGGAATGCCCTGTCAAGTGAAGCACATTATTCCCAAAAGCTTTTTGAAAAGGAGTGGGTGAACATCCTCTATCATTCTGTAATACTTGTTAGGAATCAACCATGCTGCTGGGAGGGATGTACACATCGAGGGTGTGGCTAAAGGACTGACACTCCAGAGCAAAGGGCAATACAACAACTGTAATTTTTTGGTTAGATCTTTGTAAAATAAATAAAGAACAGTTTTAGTGGGTGAAAAGCTGGACAGAGCCTGGCCTAAGTTTAGAGCTGTAATGTATGCTCATGGAAAATAGAGGACAGAGTCCTCTGCAAACAAAATGATCTGTCTGTATTTGTCATTGGATCTGCAGTACATAATTTACAAAGCAAGAGTCTTATAAATGTTTCCTTAATGGTTTCCTTAATTATTCTAATTAACAAGTGCGTAGTAGGTTGCTTCAGTCATTGGCAAACTCAGGTGATATCTTTCTACTCCTGCCTTGTCTTCAGAAATCCTGTAAGACAAGAAATCAAGAATAAAAAACAGTGATGATGAAGGAAGCCAGTGACTAGAACTTGAAGGAAAATAATAAAAAAAAAAGAATTATTATGATCCAAAAATGTAGATACAGTGCTGGAAAATGGCACTACTCCCAAGAACAGAGGGGAAAAAGGTTTACTGTCTTACTGCCTGGCATGACTAGTTGTGCTGTGGATTTCTCCCTTTTTTCTGCTGGTCATAGTGACAAGAAAACAAAGACCTGACACAGCCTTTTCACTCTATGCATATAGTATATATACATATTATCTACAATAACCCCACATTTTGAAAACAGCAGAGAATAACATATTACTTGGCATTCTAATATCAAATGATGAGCAAACAATTCAAGAATAAATTAAAGTCCCTCTGAACCCAAATTGCTGCTTAAGCTGAACAAGCTATGAAAATATAATTATGTTTTGGGAGTTCATCTTGTCTTTATGAATAACTCTAAATATATATTTCACAAATCAGTTCATAGATTGTTTTGTTTTTCTTCTTTTTTTTTTTTTTTTGAACTTTCCCAAGTCAAGTAATGCAACAGAACATGAGAGCATGCACAGTATAGGAGTGTCATAACACTAGAGATGCAAGTTCATGTTTCTTTTCTTTATGTTGTTCAAAAAAGAGTATTTCAGCATGTGATAGACTATGAGGGCACCATTTCTTTCCCGTGAATCAGCTAGGCGACATCAAGGATTTGCAGCTCAGTGCAAGTGAGTATGAAAGGGGAAGATAATAGCAGAAGTAGTTTGTAAGAGGGAGAAGTTTGGGTCACAGGTTTTCAGATACTGAGGTTCTATTGTGTAATTAATCTTCCTCTTCCCAATGCAAAGCAGGTATCTGCTGTAAAATAATACTATCCATTTTTTCTCTTGAGGAAGAAAAGTATTCATGGTGAGAGTCAAAAGAAGCAGGGAAGTCATTAAGAGATGCTAACAAGGTAGTTCAATGGGATCTATTCAGAACAAGCCAACGGTATTCATTTTGCTTGAAAAGAGAAATGCTTTTTTCCTGCTGGCAGCATCTGAGTCCCTAAAAATCATAGAACCTAACTATACAATCTGATCCATATTAACAATGTTATATGAATGAAAAATGCTCCTGAAATTCATGATGCTAAAAAGGATCCATTATGCTGATCACCTTAGAGAACCAGACCACCAAGTTTAATTTCCAGTTGATCATCTTAGGCATGAAAAAGAGACATGATTATATCTGCCAAAAATATTAGAAGCACCAATGCTGTTAGTTCAAAGAGAAATTATTTGTAAACAAAAGTAGAGTCTCTGTGATCTGATCACTAATGTCAAGAGAACAGAGTAAGCATAGCTGCAATTTTGGAACAGGCAGTAGCTCTCTACAGCTCACTAGCTAAATTATTTTCCTTTTAATGTCAAACCAAATGTACTGCTAGAGAATATTCAACACAGTAACACAGAGCATTGCAGTAAGGTTTTGCCTAGCAAAGGCTGAGCTTCCCAAGAAAGGAGGATAGCAATAGCCAAGAGCTAGAAGTTCATCCCAGTGAACTCCTTCTGTCTGTATGTCTCCACTTCAGCAAGAGCTTTTGAATTTTAATCTCTTTTTCACTGGTCTCAATTTCAGATACTTTTTTCCTGAACTATAGAATTAATGCAGGAAATGCTGTATCTTTTTCCTCATAGTCTGTCTAATGATGGGCTGCACGTGGCTCATTCTGGACCCCAGGCATAATCCATGGTCTTAGAGGCTCACATCCGGTTTATTTCTCTCTTTTCCTTTTTATTAAAAATAATGTGATCCTTGGAGTAAACCTCTTCATTTCTGCAAGAGGACAGAAGGAAACACTCAGCCATCTTTTCTCCTCCTCTCAGGTTTATGAGTACAGCATTGCCAAAGCTGAAGACTTTCTGTGAGACATCAGCTTCTGGGATTGTACTGAGACATTGCAATTCTCCTATTTTTCTTTTT
>VWZG01009608.1:24625-37225 GCA_013396735.1 Grallaria varia
TTTTTTTTTTTTTTTTTTTTTGGTATTGTATATTTCTCATACTCATGTTTGTACAGCCAAGTCTTGTAAACAAGACCTGATTGCATCCAGCCTTCCTACAAGCCATAAATGTTTTTTTAAATTTATCTCTGAATGCCACAGATTGGGGAACTTTTGGTATTTGGTTAGAATTAATTTCAGTTTAAATATGTGATTCTTGATCCAAATAATGACCTCGCAAATGTTCCCTAAATCTTCAGACCTCTCCTGTCCCCACTGACGAGGTCACTGTGGACAGAAATTGATTAAGATAGCACTGGAAAATTTTCTCCTAGCCAAAAATGCTAAAACTGATTCTACAAAAATCAAAACACAGGAGGGAAAGAGACATCTTGTTTCAAGTTCAACATGGAGCACATGATATAAGAGGACAGGTTGAGATATGTGGGTTTGCTAAGCTGGAAAAGAAGTCTTAGGGGACTACTAGGGACTTACAGAGAAGACAGTCATCTTCTTCAGTGTAGCCAGAAATAAAGATGAGAGGCAACAGGCAAAAATAGCTACAAAGAAAATCTGACTGGATAAAAGAAAAAAGTCCTCAAGCTACAGGATAATGACTGAGTGCCATGCCAGGTTGCCCAGAGTGGCTGTGGAATCTCATTTCCTGGAAATACTTCCCATTCAAGTGGACAAAAACTTGAGCAACCCAATCTAACTTTGAATTTAGGTCTACCTTTGAGAAAGAGGTTGAACTAAGCGACCTCCAGAGATCCCTTCCAACCTGAATTATGCTACAGTTCTTCTCATTTTCCTAAGCTACCCAAGACAAACTTTTTTGTCTCCTCTCATAAAAAAGAACCTCATTTTCACCCAAAATAGCAGATAATATTACTTTCCCATGTTAGTCAAGAATTTGTAATGAATGGCATGTTTTAAACTCATGCAAATGTTTGTAAGAAGTACATTATCTTATTTACAGGTTGATATAAAATAGAAGCTCAGTAGATGGAGACACTTCACACTGAAATGTATGCAGCAGAGTGCAGAGTCCTGACAAAGGAAGATATTTTACTCCATGCAAAGTCAAAGTCAGCCAAGTGCAGATGACACTTGATCTGATGATGTGACATTTCCTTCCTTGAAAAGGTGAGTCTATTCCTAAATTAACAGGAAGAAAACCACCTCTCATATACCTAAGTAATTTTTGGCGCAGGATGTCTGAATCTTAGTGTATTCCCTGGAAACCTTTAAAGAAACAGTATTGGCTGTAGGAGTTAGGATGGTGTACTAGTAGGTGGTTTTCACTGTGGGACACAATATACGAGAAGGGCAGACAAAGAGACAGAACCAGTGAAGAGAGGGGGACATCTATGCTGGTGAAAAAAAGGACTGGCACCAATACTTGACACCTAGGACAGATAGCATGGTATTAATAAAAGTCCTCACTGTGTTGGTCCTGTCTCTTCTAGAGAAATCAACCATGTACACACTACAGACCACTTGGCATCGAGCCTCTTCTGTATCTTAGATATCGCCCACAAGATCCTATGACATAATTATTATCCTGTGTCTTTTTATTTAATCACAAAGTCTCTGAAATAACTTCAGGACTATGTGGAAGTCTATCACTGTCACTGGAGTATGAAACCAGGGGGTTTGTATTGTGTTCTTGATGAAGCAAAAGGGTACAAAGCCTATTAGAAGACTTTGCTGGGAGTTGAACCTGATAGTCTCTTTCTAATTGACTGCTAGATTAGATTTCTGGATTGAGCTACTCCCAAAACTGCATCTGGGTTTTTATCTTGCAGAGAATAAGATAGAGAGGTCAAATGCAGAGCCAGGAGTAAGCTGACAAACAATTACATATCCATGCCAGCATTTCCACCTCATGCCAGAGTTGCTTATTTTCCTTAAAACTTTTAATAGGACTACCATGTGGTCTAGTGTTAAAGCACACTCCCTGGCCATGCATGTTAACCAGAGTAGAGCTGTGTCTAGGAGACCCAGCGTGTCTACAAAACAGACTGTAGAGAAGAGACTTATTTTTTTCTTAGATATTGATTTTAGTATGAGCAGTTTAGTCAGTTGTTTTTGGTTTCTGTAAACATTTATAATTGTGACATCTGTTTTACAAGTGGAATTAGTAATTCATGTCTTCCTTTTGACTTAAGTATCAAAGTAACTAACTAAAAGACAGTGGTCCAACACCTCTCTTATTTATTAACTTATTCCTTTAGATTGATATAGGAACAACAAATTGTTTACTTGGGATTTTAGCAACTGTCCCACTTTTCTAGGATAGTCAAAGGAAAAAGGACTGTTCCCAGCAAAAGCTGCTTTGAGAGTTTGCATCACAATGATCAGGAAAGGAATTAGTGTGTTCCAGTGACTGTCTAGATTGTAGCAAGGTAGTAAATGCTGGTCCTGAATGTCCATAGGCAGCTTGTGTCCATGCTTGTGTCTGCAGGCATCCTCCCAGATGACCTTCAGATCCAGTGATGCAGAGCACCCACACTGTCCAAAAAGTAACCTCCTTAAGCACAGACTGCTCATGTACACACTGCACAGTACTTGAGTCGTCTCCATGGGGACAATGCAGTGACACTGTGAGTCTAAATCATCATCATCATCATCATAACTCTATCTATGTGTATGTGTCTGTGGTGAGATGATGTTTGAAGAGTATGTAAGGATTATGCTGAACAGACCTCACCAGAGTGCTGATTTTATAGCATGATTGTGAAAGACATACTGGTTATTCTGGGACTTGGATTCAACCCAGTGGAGCTTAAGTGCCTTGAACCTCCTGGGCTAGTGTTGGAGGAATGTGAAGGCCCAAGGAAGCAAAACCTGGCAACTTGAAGACATCTCTGTCTGCAAAGAGTGACCCCTAGGACAAAGGATTGCCAGGACTGCACCAAAGAATGGTAGTCCATCCAAAATAGCCCAGGCACAGCTTTGCTGTGTGGTACTCACACTTCCAGGAATCACATTTGCCTCTTTCACAGTAGTGTCATCGATGCACCACATAGTCCTGTGGTCATCTGATGAACACCTGCGTAATAGCAGAGATTCCTATTCTTTGTTCCTGAGTCTATTGGTTTGTACTTGACACTGCTAAATGTGATTCCATCCTCTAACTCTTTTCCAATTCTCTTCTATATCTTGTGATTCTATTTTACACTGTCAATATTCAAATCCTTTTCTATGTTAATGTTGCCTCTCAATTTTGCATCATCATCATATTTCATTAGGATGTGCACATTCTTGCATGACAATATATACTGCATGAAAATATTAAATTAGAGATTGAGATAGACCCAAACTGTTCCTGGGGGAAATTTGCTACATAATTCCCTCTAGTATTGGACTATTCTCAGTACAAATTCCTGTCATCTATGTTCTAACTGTCCTCTTTTCAGTTCTTATATACAACCCCTTCTTCATAAACTGATGATCCCCTGTGTGGAATAGAAAGTGAATAAGCAACATCCAAGTGGATTAAAGCTATTGTATTTCAAGGGAAATATAACAAGGAGAAAATAGTTTTATCTTTAAAAAATTATGTTGTTATCATATAATCTACAAACCACATTTTGTTCCATTATCCCAGACATACTGACAAAAAAGTAAGTGTGCTCAGCTTTGCTACATAAGACCCACCTTCCACTTTTCTGTTTCTCTTTTTGCTTACATGGGCATATTTACAAGACCTTTACAAGATCTAATTCATCTTAACTTTCAAGAATTGTTAATTTAGTCTACTCTTTTTGTCCTCCAGGAAACTCTTCAGTCTCTTTCTGTATCTCACTAAGGGTGTCTACTTATTTCTGATATACTTTTGATGCTCTTAACTGTCTACCTTGACTCCAAACCCTTTCATACCAGATTCTGTATAAAAAATACATACTACCTTTGGAGTTTTGACTTCAAAACAATCCAGTTCAAGCATTCCCTTCCCTAAGCACTTCAGTCCAGCCTGCCTCATTATGTAACCAAAATTTGCCCATTTTAAATCCTCACTGTATGTACAGATAACTTTTGTTAATCCTTACGTTTCATCACCAGTGTTTGCCAGACTACAATGAGCTCCTTGGTGAATTCTCTTAGTCTAAAAGACTATGAGCTCTGTTAGTTTTGGCTATGGTTTATGTGTCCAGATGAATGAGTGTGAATGAAGTTGTTTTACCTGAGGCATTTGTTTGCAGAGAAGATGAATGCAGTGCCTCTGGCTTTCCTGTCCTACCTGCATATATAGACATTTGGCTGTTTTAAAACACATGGTTATGTGGAGGCAGTCATGTAAAAACCTCTGTCTGAGATAGTTGCTGCTGGTTGCTCTTAAGAGTCCCTGAAGAGAAGCAGACATTTTAAGCTGCAAATAAGAAAGGAGTATTTATAGTCCTTCCAGTGACTAATTTTGCAGAGGGAGGCTTGACAGTTATCTCAGAAGTAGCCATCTACACTGAAGATAACTACTGCTAAAAGAAGATGAATCAAACTCCTGCCATGCTTTAAGCCAGTTGCTCCTGAAACAAACTATTGCACCCATTTGAGTCCTAATGAGGCCTTGGAGTCCCTCTGCTACCTATTCCTGCTGGAGACAGGATACTGGTTGCTGGGACCTTTGATATAATAAAGTGTGGCATGTTCTTAGTGCAAACATTTTTCAAGGTAATTATGTCACTTAGATTTTACTTCACTGATAATTAATAGTACTGAGATTCTCTTGCTAGATAATAATTAGTATTATCTCTCAATAGTCCTGTATATATTAAGCACAAAAGACAATGCTTGCTCAAAATGAAATGCTGGTCTGAATATCTGCCTTAAATTATATATTAGATTTTGTACAGAATATGATAGTTTCTGGAGACCTCTATATTCGGTAGTGCATATAAGCTGGTGTATGTTCATACAAGGTTATCTACTCAAGATAATTACTCAGTTGTCACACACTGCAAAAACGATGTGCTAATAAACATACACATCTTTGTTTAGAACTTTATGGTTCGCTTAACTTCGCATGGCCATAACAGACTTCCACAATTGCTTTCTTCACACTGAATCATTCTGATTAACATTGCTTTCTACATTTTTAGTTAAGCAGTCAATGAAAGATTAGAAATTTAGCATGTCTTCCTTCAAGCCAGAAATGTCTTTCCCTCTGCTCATCCATAAAAAAATTTACTACTGGAAATACTATTCTAACAGTAAATAATTCAGTTAGGCACTTGCTTTTTTTTGGTTATTTAATCTTTAGGTCCAACACAACTTTTCTGTAAATGTATGTCCTGATTTGTTATTAATAGAGTATGTAAAGTAATAAATGATGTCTGAAGAGATATGTCAATTTTTACTCTAAGGCTAAGGAGAGCAGAGAAAACTGCACCTATGGTTGTACAGTAATGAAATACCTTGACATCTAGACCACTTTATGATACTAATATATCTTCAGGCTGACATATAAAAGAACAATAATACCAATATTAAGCATTATAAAAATACCGAGTGCTACTGACATTTTGACATAAGAAAGTTTAAGGTGAGATACAGATACTCTGTGCCAAAAGATTACCTGACTTCCACAAGCTCAGCTGAGGCAAAAGTCTGGTGAGGTGGAGGTGAATTTCCCCTAGCAAGAGGTGTGCAGTGATGGAAGGAAAGAGTACTACCTCCATTTCTGAAAGAGGAATTTCTGCAGCAGGAAAGCTGCTCACAGACTATTGAGCTGTACAGTCATGACATTTTTCAAGTAATCACTTTTCATCAGTTTAAGCCCTTCTTATCGTTGTGAATATTTCAGCAATATTCATGACAGTATTCAGGGTGTAATACTTGCAGAAGTGAGTAAATACTTACTGAGTTTTTTTCATCATAACTGCGTCTGGGTTTTTTCACAAAATTATAAGCTCACTATTTGTTGGTTTTCACTTTTATTGGGTAACTCTTCACATCCTTTCTAATTATTGATTAGACATACAGCTTTTAAAACAGTTGGGTATGAAACAATGGATAGCAAGTACTTTTTGTGAAAAACAGACTTCTTTTTATAAACACAGAGCTATAACCATTAGGGATACTCTAATGATTGTGATGAGCATTTAAACCCACATTATTTTAAAAAAACAAACAGCTGGAGTACAAGCGTAATTGTACAAGATAGTTCATTGGAATTTGAAAGTTCATACAAGTCCCTTTCTGTAGCTTTCAGTGTAAAACTGGCACAAACTTGAACATTACATGGGATGGAAGTAGTCAAAACAGATTAGATTTTATATTTGGTTGTATCAGAAAAGAGTCTAGACTGAATTACCTGGCGTTAAAAACAAAACTCAGAGCTATTTAACATAAATGTGCAGCAGTTCTATTACAGACATTACACAGTATTTGTCACTAAGTGATCCTTGAAGATTAGAAGCTAGGGAACTTCACAATCAAATGCATTAAATTCAGCTGTCAAGTAATATAGTGACTCACGAAAACTTATGACAAATTTAGGAAGAAAAAACCCAAGTAATTCCAGTTCAGCGTGTGTGTGAGAAAGAGCAGACTTTTGCCCATTGTGACTATAATCTCAAGCACTAATCTGAAAAACAAGCGAAAATACTTTATAAAGCTCCTGGTTAAGAACACAGGAGGCTGAGAGGAAGGAAAATAAAATATTCTATTATTTTTCCCCTCTTTAT
Source organism: Grallaria varia (assembly GCA_013396735.1). NCBI lineage: Eukaryota > Metazoa > Chordata > Aves > Passeriformes > Formicariidae > Grallaria > Grallaria varia. The sequence continues at coordinate 31,294 of VWZG01009608.1, forward strand.
TTGGTTTTTCTCTGGCTTAAAATATAGCAGAAGTGCCTGCGGGCTTTGAGCATCCTGTCAATTATCTTGAAACTTAACTAAACCAGACAGTACAATTAGTTCATGTTGTACTACTAGGTAGCTCTATGCATACTCCCCTGCTCTTCTCTCTGCATGTAATTCCTCCAGCCACCCTTCAAAGGAAAGCTAACAGAAACAGGAGCTGGACACGGAGCAGGAGGCAGCATCCCAGACTCTTCATGAAGAATACACTCTTGACCCAGCTCTTTCAACTTAGTGGCACTGGAGCTAACAACAGCATGTCTCCAGATTGCAACCTAGGCTCTCTTAGGTATTGTACGTAAAGACAGCCTAGGACATACTTGGCTTGTGCTACTTCTAATTTATCTCAGTGTGCCAGTTCAGGAGAGCATTACTGAGGCTTTTACCTCTAGTTGTTTGAGGATAGAAAATAATAATGGAATTCATACTTAGACAAATGCCAGTTTCATTACTCCTGACCTCCATATATCAGTTCCAGATAAAAGAACAACTGCTCCATACTCTTAGATGAAAAAACATTTAGATCAAGGCTCGGCAAGAAGCCTTGGACAAACCTGATATATCTATTTAGAGCCATGACAGAGAAGAGCAATTTATCAACATCACTAAATCCTGATGAATGCCAAGACACACAAGCCTCTTAAATCAAATAAGGGACTCAACAAGGTTTTGTCTAATGATTGCTTGCTGAAAGCTGAATGCGAGGTAGGACATAATTAATTGGATTTTCCCTCCTTGTAGCATAGCATAGCCCTAGAGTGCAGGCTGAGAAGGTTTAGGATGTCATGCAGGAACAGGAAATTAACTTGCAGAAGACACAGGAATGGAATTCTAACCTTCTCCAGCAGGTAAGATCATGTGGGACTTGATGGTTTTTTTGGCTGACTTTTCCAAGCCTTAAAACCTGTTTTGAAAGTGAGGAGCTCTGCACTCCATCTGCTAATCCTGACTGTCCCATTTAGCCCAAATACTGTGAATTTTTTATATCTATTTGGCAGATATGAGAAATATGTATTTGTTTTAGGTACTATATGGTAATTAATTCCACTGTAACAAGGTACTAATCTAGACATGAAAGGGTTAAGGCACTATTTGGGGCTTATTAAACAAATTAGTGCATTGTTTTGGCTTGTTAAACAAATCAAGCCTAGCTCTGCCAGTGAACAAATGTCATTCTGCATGACCATGGATATATGTAATGTTGGGCAAGTCATTTGCACTTTCTTCCTCTGTTCCCTTTTCCTAAATGGGAATATCAGTGCCTGACTGCAATGGATTTATGAAAGATATATTTGTTAAAGATTATGACTGTGCTGTAATAGCGGACCTATGGAAGTATCTTCTTTGAGAACACTAACACTAATACTCCTCTCACATTTAACCAAAGTACAGAGCATGTGGATGAACCTGCAGGACTTGTGACATCCAGCCAGTAGCAGGAATAAGTGACAGAGGGAGAGCCATCTTTATCTAGCTTCCTGATGTTTCATTGAGGCATAGATAATATGAGAAAAGAAAATGATGGGGTCTGTACCTGATGTGTTTGGGGTTTGCCACTGGGAAAAAAATATTACACACAAACATACACACATATACATAGAGGAAGAATTCACAGAAATAAATGAACTTGCTTTCTTTTATATCTGCTTCTCCTGTGCAGGGGGAATGGGATCCTGAGAAACTGAATTTCCTTTCATTTGCTAGAAGACAGCTTTGCCGGAGAAACAAGCTTTCAAGCCAGAAGGCAGACCAACTCTAATATTCACTCATCAGTAATCTCCTCTAAGGATTACGCATTTTAAAAAGAGAAAGGGCTGTATTCTGTGAAGATTCTTTTACTTCCCAGCATTTTTCATAGTTGTTCTGTCACAAAGTATTGCTTCTTTGAGAACGCAGTCCTCATGCAAGTGTGTAGGTGACTAAGATTGTTGATGATTTTCAAAACCTACTGGTAAAAGTATCCAAATCTTGGAAAAACAAAATCCCAGGCATCAAGGCAATGATAGCCAAAATGCAGCTTATGTAGTTTAGCTGTCTAAAATGGAGAGCTTTCTGTTGTAAAACTATTAGTCTCATTCTTGAAAACGATCATCTTAGGGAAAACAAAACAAAAAAAAACCAAAACCAAAACCCACAAACAAAAACTAAAACCAAACAAGAACATAAGAAAGAAAAGGAAAGAAAAAAAAAAAAAAAAAGAAAATAGGAGATGCACAGGCAATACAGTCTAACCTTAATGAATGTTGAATTTCCACTGACTTGTGCCAGCACGTTGCCTGTGCCAGAAAAATGGCAGAAGATGATGTACAACACAATTAGTGCTCAGCTAGTGGAAGAAAACGGAGATTAAAAGAAAATTTAGGGAAGGAGTAACCTGTTTCTTATCCTGCACATGAGAAAAGTCCATGGAACCTGGATCTTGTAGCCACATGAAAAATCACTCAGAATTTATATATCATCAGCTGCCACTGTCAACAACAAAGCAGGGCTGTTATCAACACTTTTGCAACCGGAGTGTATGCTGTGAGCAGCAGGACACTGACATCCTGCCATAGTGGATTCAGTGAAACTTACGGTGCGTCTATCCTCTCTGAATGGGAACTCCCCTAAAAGTGTTTGGAGCTCAGCTCAGTGGCTTCCTCCAGATGATCGATTACCCTTTTCTGGGTTGAGTCAGCTGTAGTAGGCAAAACTGAACACTTCATAGGTTGGGCAAAACCCTGTTGAAAGGGATGAATATAACAACTGCTCTTTGTTCAAGTTCATTGTAAGGAGCTGCACAAGGAGCCTCATATGAAAACACAGCCACATGTTACCACTCTAAACAAACGTGTGCCCTGTGAGATCCCACTCAGGAATTTGAGCTGTCTGGGTGGAGGGCTCAGATAGGTGGAGTTTCTGTGAGTGCTTTTGTGGATGTGTGTGGGTGGGACAAAGAGAAAGAAAAAGGGAGCGGAAAAGAGGAAGGGAGAGGGAGGAAGAAGGTGGGAGGGGGGGAGTTGGTGAGGAAGCAGGAGAAGAACAGAGAGGGTATGTTTGGTTTTGGGGGGTTTGTTTGTTTGGGTTTTTGTTTGTTTTCTTTTTTGTTTTGTTTTGTTTTGTTGGTGTTTTTTTTGTTGTTGTTTGTTTTTTCAAGCAGATGTGAGCTTGCTTTGGTTGTGCTCCAAGCAGGCACAACTTGTGCCCACGCTATCAGCAAAGGCTTAGTAGCTCAGGCTTACTAACCATGGCTACACTGTTTATGGTTTGGAGCTGACTCATACCATCCAGAGTAAGGGCTGACAACTGCGCAGTTGAAACCAGAAGAGACCAGAAAAGCAATTCCAGTCATAGGCAGAATAAGAAGTTGTGTCTTCTCAAGTAAGCATATAGGTCATAGACTTGCAGCAAGGCACGGTCCACAAAAGTTTAAACTAATCTTAGCACAGAGCCAAGGGAATTCATCTCCAGTTCTTGTGCTACAGTACAGGAATTTAGCATTGGGCTACACATACTTTCTGGCAAAACTTCTGTTCTTCATTTTGAAACTGGAGGACACTCTTCAGTTACCTGCTCTATGCGTGGGTTAATCCTTATTGCTATTACAGGTTTTGTTGACTTCAGCTTTCAGCCATGACACTGTGTTTAATTTTTCTGTACTGACATCTTACTCATATTATGTGATATTGGTTAAATCCAGCTGATGTGCACCAAATCATATACTGACATACTTACAAAAACAGGGAAAAAAAGGTAAAAAACCAAAACAGTTATTTTAGGCCTCAAACTTGGATATGCCCCAGTCCAAAATGACAATCTGAAACAAATCTTTCAGCTTTCTTCTGCAGGTGCATATGAAGCATCTCAGCACCTATCTCACACCTGTACCAGCTGAGGTAGCAAAACCATGATGTTCCTCTATCTCCCTGAGAAGAAAGAGGGAATATAGTCAGGAAGCTTGGTTGGCCTTAGCAAAACATTTGGAATTTGAGCTCTGCTTTGACAATGTCTGCATTTTATAAGAAACAGTCAGTGAAGAAAATCCATGAACAGTTCTTGGAGCAAAAATTAAAATCTAGATATTCCCTCTCTTGGGTAAAGATGCTAAGGCTCTGAAGCCTAGGATCACATCCTCTTTTCCACTGAGTGGAACTCAAAGACTTTTTTCATTCTTCTGGTGCTGATAAATTATTGGCGGTTGCAGCTCCAACAGGTTGCAGATGACCAGAAATCCTAGCTAAAAGACCACTGATCTCAAGTTTGCTGATCTGCTCCACTTCTTAAAAAGACACTGCTGCCATATGGGCTGAAGAGAAGTATTTAAAGGGAACAAAGATACTGACAAAGCTGCAGAGGTGGGCTTGAAGCTGTGACCCCATTCATTTCCTTTCTAAGGACCAAGAGAAACTTTCAGTGAAGAAGCCAGAGAAACCTTTAATCAACAATGTAACCTTTTTGTATTATATCTGATTCTGTGTATAAAATATTATGTCATATGCATCATATATTACAATAATATATTACAGTATATGTGAGGTAATGTATGTTATTTTATGTTTTCTATTACATTATACATTTTGTGTATATATATATAAATTTTATGTATAAATATAAAATCCTAATTTAAGGAAAGTTTTAAAGATAAATGACACCCAATATAGCAGAACAATCTCATTGCTCCCCCACCCCCTTTGACGACGTGTCTCTGTATGTCTCTGGCATATAGAGATACGGTAGCAAAACATTGAGGCTGTTTAACTTTACAAAGTACAATGTAGAAGTGCTATCAGAATCTATTAGCATACTGCACTCCAGCAGCTTTGATTTCTTCTCACAAGAATTAAGAAGGAATTCACCCAATGAGTACAGCTAGGCTCAGTTTACCAACTTCTTTTAATACTTTAACATCTTTGTTGGAAACTGTACTGTGAACCTTCAAAATCAATCATCACAACTTCTGAAGGCAATTAAGATGAAGAAAATTAAGCCCAGGAGACACACTACTTGCACATACAAAGCTGATCCCCATGGGGGTGATTGCTTCACCTACCAGAGCATGCCAGAAACATCTCTTAAGGCTTTACATCACCATGCTGGAAGAAAAAAAAACCCAAACAATACTATGAAGTGGCAGTATATTTGATATATGTTGTAGACCTCTACAATTCTCAGTTAGAAGGCTCTGACTTTTGCATTGCTACGGCACTAAAGGCCATACCTGGTACCTTGCCCCAGCTGTGGATACCTGTTTGTTAAACAAAAATGAACAAACAAAAAGAGATCTTCAGTCAAATCCAGCTAACTCTCTTCTCACTAAAATTCTCCACTGTCTATATTCCAAATGTCTAAATTAGCAACTACAGGATCCCTTCAGCTCACCACTGAAAACACTTGTTACTGTATTTGCTGACTTCTACTGTCACCCAGCTGTACAGGTTCCCCTAAGATAACAAGGCTTGCAATAGATAATAGTTTATCATTTGGGGAATAGAAGAAGTAATATGAATTTTCAGGTTCTTTTCTGTTTGTTTCAAGGCATTTACAGAGTTAGTCATGCCTGTTTGTAAACATTTCAAGTATCATATATATTTTCAAATATTTTTCATGTTTGCAGTTGTCAGGGAAAAGATTTGTTGAAGGGGTCCGCTTTGGCCTCACTTTGCTCCTATTAAAGACAAAGATTTCATTGTTTTCAGTGGCACCAGATAGAATATTTGGGAAATACCACCAATGATGTCTCCTGAGTTTGAAGAGGATGCATGAGGTAAAGTGTTGTGGGTTTAGGGCAGGGTGATGCTTGTTTAATTTTTGTTTGGTTTTACTTAGCATGTCAGGAACAATTCATGGCAGAAAAAGGGTGTACTAGTTATATTCTCATATCTGTTTTTACTAGAGGGGATAATTATAAGAC
>VWZG01009608.1:44566-77343 GCA_013396735.1 Grallaria varia
GGGCTGGCGGATGGCTCCCGAGCCCGGGCATTTTGCTGCCTGTTGCAAGCCCCCCGCCCCGCCGCTCCCCGCCGCCTGTTTACTTTCGCGGTGCCGCGCGGGGCGGCGTCGCCCCCTCCCCGGGGGTGAAGTCGCTATCACAACTCCAGCCCCCACCTCCCTGCCCGTCTCCTCCTCCTTCCCCGCCGCCGCCGCTGGGGAAAAAGCGCCGCAGCAGCTGCGGCTTCGCCGCTGGCCCCCGGCGGGAGGAGTTTCCTGCTCGCAAACTCCGGCGCCGCGCTGGGGAGGGGGCGGCCCCCACCCACCCGAGGCGGCCGCATCCCGCCGCCTCCCGCCGCGCCGGAGCGATGGCTCCGAGCGCAGAGGGAGGAGGGGAGAGGCAAGCCATGTTTAAAACAAACTACACCCTTCTCCTCGCCTCCCGCGGCAGACCCGTATGTACTAACTCCGGCGCCCATCCGGGCAGGGCCCCCCGGGGGCGGGGGGGCGGCGCCTCCCGAGGGAGCCGGGGAGGGGTCGCGCCGCCGCCGCCGCCGCCGTCCGGGCACCTCGGGGGGAGCCGGCAGAGGGACCGCCTTCCCCCGCGGAGAGAAACTTGGGCGGCCCTTCGGCGGGGTGATGCGGGGTTTCTGTGCCTCCCGTGCCCGGCGCTGGCAGGAGGCGGCTCAGCCTGGACCCCGCGGGGCCCCGGGGGTGGGCGGCCGAGGGAGGCCCTGCTGCCGGAGAGCCTCCCGGCAACTTGCTGCCTGCCTTCTGCAGGCGCTGCGAGTGTAACGGGAGACTTGACACTAACGCGTGCTGTGACAAAAAAATGATAGCTGCAGTCCTTTAATTTTAACTAGGTCAGCCGAGGCAAAGCGATTTGTGTTTTTCCCAGATGTGTCACCTGTGACCTCCTAATACACCATATCTGGGCTGGGGTTTGAATCTATTTTAATAAAGTTACAGGTGGATGGTGCCTTCCCAGTCACTCGGGATTTACTTTTTGTCCTTTGTTTATTCCTCCTGGGAGGTATCAAAATGTCAACTTGTCAAGTGTGCTACTGAATTACTTAATTCATCGCTGAGGACCTGATTCTGGTTCTGAAAATGGATACAACCGTTGCATTGCTTGCCCTTATTGGAATAACTGGGCTTGAAGTCAGTGAATGTTGGGCAGTTTTGCCTCCTGCTCCTCCTCTCACTGCACCCTCGTGTGCTTCCACGCTTTTATTGCCAGTGCTTGTCATCAGGAAAAAGTTGAAAATTAGCCTTATCTGTAGGACTCTCTACAACTTTTGAAGCCTTGTAAACTTCCTATCCTGTTTCCTTTGCCCTTCTGCATTCTTAGACTACAGGTGTTTCAGGCTGTCCTTCCAAAGTGGGGGTAAAGACAGGTTTTTATAGTCTGTTGTGAAATCTTCATGAAGAGAAACCATCTTTGAGTTAAGTCCATGAGTGCGTATCTCCTTTCTAGAAGACCATAATAAAAGTAATAAAAACACTCCATATGGGATCAGAGCAATGGAGACAAATTTTAATGGTGGAGTAAATTTTATTTTGCATAGTATTATGTGGATAAACATTTACATTTTAAGATTATGCATAAAGTGGGCTTTTGGAAGCGCTGATTCCAGGCAAAGTGATTAGTGGCTTTGCTTTTTGAGAAAAGCAGAATTGCCATAAGTATTTTACTGTAGTCCAAAATAACATCCACAGAGTGAGAAGTTGGTGATACAACAGTAGTTGAATAATTACATCAGTCAGTTTCCCCATGGAGGACAAACCCATCATGTGCAGCTAATAATCAATTTGTCTATTAAAACTTCTAACAAGGCTTGTAACACTGAAAATTTTATAAGGAAATAAACATAAGTCAAAATAAGAAATTTTCACAGTTAAGTGGGTAAGCAAATAAATAATATTGCAGAAAGGGTTTGAATACACCTGTATATATGTTTGTGTATCCTTAGTTATCTAAACTGGCTGCTTTTTTTTTTTTTTTCTTTTTGTCTCTGTTTTTCATCTCTATGTAAACTCAAGTCAGTGGCTGAGTCCCTGGCCTTACTTTCATTGTGATTGTGAATATATGAAGGAAAAAATGTGGGCTGTCTCCCCTTCTCTAAAGGGCTGTGGCCCTAGGGTATTGGGTCATCACTGGTCATTGCTTGAGCATCACAGATAAAAGGAAAAACTTGCTGTGTGTTGAGATGGTGTTAAATACTGTGCTGAACCAAAAAGGCGTTGAACTCTGGACTGCTCCTGCCGCATTTCTGCACCCTTCATCTGTTGTAATAACATGTTGTGGTGTGAACCTGGCCTTTCACAAGAAGAGTGGCATGCCAGTGTGGGATAAACCAGAATGCTTGTTGTGGTATTGATAGCAATGAATGCCTTGAAATGGGTTGGGGTGGTTTGTTTTGTCACTTGTCTATCTGGAATTAGCTCTTGGATCATATTGAAAAACTCCTTGACCTTGAAAAAGCCCCAGTAAAAACATTTCAGTGTTGTCCATAAAAGGCTGAAGAACCACTCTGGATCTGATGGCAAGGAGAATCATAGTTTGGTCCTATACACCCATGTGCGTAGACATCCATCAAGATGGCTTCTTGAAGTAGGATGTGCACTGTCCCTGATGGATATTACTAGGTCAGGTGCTGACTTGTCCAAATCGCATGGAGAGCCTGTCAGTAAATTGGGGTTGCACTCCAGAATGATCCAACTTGTTCTTTATTCTGAGTATCTGAATCTATGCAACACCACGTGCATCTCACTTGTTTTGAAAATGCTTGGAGTTGAATCAGATGTGAGGATTAAATGCAACTTCTTAAGCCATCTTGGCCATCTTTTATATATATATGTATATATATATATCTCCTTGAATATTGCTGTTTTTTCGTGGCAAATAAAAAATACTGTGTTCTAATTAGTCATTCCAGTAGGTTATTTGCTAGCTTCATGTAGTCAGGAACGTAGTTTGCTCTATAGTTGATGCTCTGAAGATATAATAGTGAACATCTGTGGCAGGTTCCTGTTCTGTTATGCAAATTCACTTTTTTATAGTCAGAGATACTAGTTATATTTACTGCAGAACCAAACCCACTGAATACTGTGCCAGTAATGCTGCTTCTTTAGCCGGTGTTGGAAGGAGCCATGTTCAATGGTTGCCCTATCATAGTGCATTTATAGTTACCTGATCACATGATGAGTTTTTTGTGAGACACTTTAAGTAGTTGTTTGGCCAACTAAGTATCTGTCCATGTATTTTCTAATATTTGATGTTAAGTGCATGTTCTTACATGTACTAACCTAGAGCTCTTAAATTCCGCTTACCTTTTTTTTGTCTGGACCTAAACTGAATTTTCTTTGTAAAATTCTTCTGCATGTTTGAGTTTGCATTTCTGAAACGTCATGAATGTTCAAAGATAAATGTTCTTCCTTGTCCACCAACAGGGGAAATGGGGCACAGGAGTAAATGGCAGAGTTGCTGGAATGGTGCTTTTATCTTGCATTCTCAGGTTAAGATGTCTGTCCTGATGTTCTATTCCTCCCAGCAAGCGCCTCTTGCACTTTCCATTTTTAGTTACTTCATCAAATTTGTCTTCTTGCTTTGTGGTGTGTACATAGAAACTGAGGAACTTGCAATAACAACCAATTCTCTAAAATTTTTGTTAGAGCAACTTGTATGTGATCAAACAAATAATGAAGCTGAGGTCCTGCAGGTGACAGCTCTTTCTGCTGTAGCTCTGAATGATCCTGGTTGCTCTTTGGTCTGTAGAATGAAGTCTAGATCTTTTGCAGAGTAGCAGGTGAGTTTGTGTTCACAATGAAGTGGCATGAAGTATACTCCAGTGCTGTTCAGCTCCATTTCATGTCTGTTTCCATGTTCTGGCTCTGATTCAGTCCATGTCAATTCAATGTGCTATATGCAATATAGTAGTTTTTCTTATAAGGTTCTCTTGTTTCGAAGCTATTTGGCAGAAAAGAAGCTCCAGTGATGTTGGGGGGGCACACTTTCTCCATAAGTTGTTTTATTGCTGAAATTGGAAGCTCTTGTTCTGTAGCTGAGCCCCTCTTTAGTTTATCCTAGAATACAACAAGGCTCTCTCTGTTAGCAGTGAGACATAGAAATGGGGAAGGTTCTGTATTTGATTTCATGCTCTGTAGTTGATTATAGAACAGAATGGTAAAGGGAGACTTTCACTTGAACTCCCCCTGTGTTTCATGCTGACTGTTTCCTCCTTTCTCCCTGCCCATGAGAACTAAAAGCAAAAGTCAGAGCTCTGAAAAGGTGGTTTCTCTTTCCACTTTTTCTGCTAGATCATTCCTGGACCACTCAGTAACTACAGCAAAACAGGCTAGGCAACAGCAGAAGGTGACCCTTGTTGCATCTGTCCCTGGAAAACCCCTGACTTTGACAAATTTCTACCTAACACGTCATCAGAGTCCTCAGGTGGGCTTCTACCTTCAGCATCCTTTGCAGGGACAGGTACAACAATTGCTAAGCAGTGATGCACTTAGTATTCGAGCAAGGCAAAGAGAATAGAAGTGCCAGAGCATCTTAAAAGATTGCAGGAGCCTTCTAATAGCAAGAATGATGTTGTGTCATTTACAATTTTAGAAATGGTACCACTTGTACTGGGTTTGTAACTACTGAGAATTTTAAACCTTGATGTGTTTAAAAGTAATTGAAAACTGCTTAGTTGGCCTACTCCAAGAAGGTCAGCCAGGTCGGTTGACCAAACTGACTCAAAGGATCTACATTATTCATAGAAAAATTAAGCAGAAAATATCAAAAACTTTTGTCTGTGCTTGGTATGCTTAGATATAATACAGTGTAGCAGTGTTGAGTGGCACTGAAGAAAAAACATGATTGAGTAATGCTGCTATGCCATGTAAATGATGTTCACAGGGCTGTGAAATACGTGCAGCGAATACTTGTCCATGTTTTATGATAGAGACACTTTAGCTTAGAAATAGCTAATTATATAATTTTAGCTGCTATTATTATTGTTGTTTTTATTGAGTTATAGAGGTTAAAAGTTCATTGACCAAGGATTTAATGATCTAAAACTTTTTTGATAATTTTATACAAGTCTGTAAAAATCTGATTCATTAGCAATTGATGACGATGTATATACATTTTCCTCCTGGACTACATTGAAACACAATTGGACTTAATGAATGGGCAACCTAAAAATTCTTAGATTTTCGCTGAATTGTTGATTAAAAAATCATTCTTCATACTTCTTGGGCACATTAAAGCATGATACCTGGTGAGGTGTAGTTAGTATTACAATCTACTTTGTAAGTCATCACCTCTGAGTTCAACACTAACTAGGTGCTTGTAATCTTTTTATATGTGGTAGTTCAACACTCCAACATGGGCAATACTATTTGGTATGTTAGAATATTAGTATTGGTAAGCTGAAAAAATAAAAAAGCCCTGTGTTTAAGTGTAATGTAGCAGGTATATGGTGTTGAGTTTAAGGCTGCTTTTCTCCTGTGTTGCCTGAAAAACTTCACTTTCTCTGCTGTTTTGTACCTAAGCTGTAGCTGTGTGTAGGCATGGTATGTTCCAAGGTGTATCATTCCTTTAGAGAAATTGTATGAAGTTGAATTTTGCTCAACAGGATTGTAACCTTGTCTTTTGTGTAGAGTATATAAGTAAACCAGCTCCAGAGATTTCTCTTGAAAGTTAGCACTTTGTAGGATCATAATGGCCACCATCTATTTTCTGTTCTTTAACTGTACTAAGCTAGCGCAGTGATTTATCCCCTGGTCCAGCAGCCAAAAAGATGCTTTAATGTACATTTAAGGCCATCACCCTCTTAAAGCTTGTTTACTGAACAGATTTGAATGTGATTCGCAATTTTTTTTAAGTCCTGGATCATTTTACTGATCCAAGTAAGAGATGCTGCCCAGTGGCACAATGAATGTGTAGTAACCTATTAGAAGGCAGCAGGGCTGGGAGTGAGCTACTGGCTGCACAAAGAAACAAGATGCTCTTATACCAATTTTATTGTCAGCAAAATTGGCAGTGTGGGACTTCACAGTTTGGACAGTAGTTCAACAGATAATTTCAAGCTGGCATATACAGGCCAGAAGAGCAATTCCAGATGCTCATTCCTGTCCTTATTCTGATTTAACCTGTAGGATATCATACTTGTTTGAGGTAGTTTCTGGCCAGACCTGTCTGCTAATGTAGTTTCCCATGACACAGAGTTAAGATGGCTTATTGGTAGGAATGATTAGGTGGGGAAGGGCAGAATGCTTCTTAGCAGTAGCCAGACATTCTTCTTTGATTTGATTGTCCCTAACTTAAGAGTTTCTAGATGAGTATTACTGAATTCATTAGAATGATTAGAACAACTCAGTGCTCAAATTGTGTGCTTGCAGCACTGGGGTGAGGAGATATCAAGCTTGGTTTTTGTTTTCCCCCCTCCGGTGTTTTTGGAAGCAACCAGTTTTCAATTAATTACTGCTGTAAATTGGAGAATACAGCTCCTGTCTTCCCATAGTAAAGAGTAGGTGTACTTGGTAACAGTGAAAGCTGCCAATATAAAATGCTGTGTTCCCTAAGAATACTGGAATCTGTCTGCATAAAAGAATTCTGTATGTTCCCATCAACACAGCTTTGTTGGGATGGTTGGGTGTTTGCTCATCCCACCTAGCTTTCTGCGTTGACCTGAGTTAACAGTAGCAGAGAGCACTTCCATACTTGGGTATCAAGGTCTAAGGACATTTTTACCTTTGCATGTTTTGTTCCTCTCAAGCGGAGTTGAGGCGAGGTGTTGGTGCTCTATCTGTAGTAGGAAACATCCTTTATCTCTTCTGCATCATTTCTTCTTTATCCCACCTGCGCTGTCTTGGAAACATTTTACCTTATTCTTCTCTTGAAGCTGTGTTTAGGTTGTCCATGAAGCTCTTCATTCTGGCTGTTGCAGTTGAGCAATACTCCTGTTAACCACAGCTGTAATTATTACCAGGGTGTAAGAGATGGATGTATCTAAGGCTTTGGTGTCATCTTGAAGGTTTGATGTTCTCTAGCACCAGTTAGTTGAAACAACAGCAACAAGAGTCCTTTTTCTAGATTATTGTGGTTTTATCACAGTAATGTTGTCTGTGAGAAGAAGAATTTTTTCAGTCCTTCAGAGTATTTTTGTTTGTCATAGGTAGTTGTTTTTGGGAATCAGTTGTTATTGAAAGTAGTTATCTAAATGTAGTCTCTATCTTGGGAGAATTTTTTTTTTCTGAAGTACTTTGTGTTAGTTTTACTTTGCAGATCTGATCCATTCTATTTACATACAGATTCTGGACCCTAATCTTCCATGTTTTAAAAACTGCCTCTATGCATAGTCGTGGAGGAGTTGAGCAGCTTCATCTCACTTGCAGAACTGTCATCAGCTTTGAGAGGTCAGAGAAATAATATTACGTACTGGATTTCATCTATCATACTTTTTGAATCTGCCTTTTTATTTTACGGTGGCAGCAAAATGGTTGAGCAAATATAGAGAAAAGAATTTACTTACTACCTAGCTGAATTTTTGCTTCTGGTGTTCTGGGGAAATGGAATTATTTCAAATGCACTGCACTCACTGCTCCCGTGGCTGATCTGTATTTTTGAAAATGCAGCTGATTACTTCACTGTCTGAAAAGGGAACTGACTAATTTTGAATTACAATGCTGTTTTTTATGGTTTTTTGTTTTGTTTTGTTTTTTGGGGTTGTTTGTTTGTTTTTTTAAATCTGAGCCTCTAGAAAGTGCTCTTATTTCTTGACTTTACTATAGGTAGATGATGTCATATTCAAAAGACTGACTACAGGAAAGAGAAACTTGGAAGGAAAAATAAAATCCAAAACACTTGTGAATTTTTTGTTTTAAAATGTCCCATCAAATATAAATGCATTTGCAATTATGTTGGTCAATCTTTGACCTCTTTTCAGTGGGAATAGCAAAACCTCAATCTACAATGAAGGAATTTCCTCTTCTGGAAAAATATTTATTCTGTTTGGTTTTGGTTATCTAGAAATACGCCAGTCCTAACTTGGTTACTATCATTTCTGTCTTGACTGGAAGAGCATAGAGCTCACAGCAGTCACCTGTCAAGAATTAAGGGATTTAATAAAATGCATTTTCTGAACCTACTGATTTTGATTATAATCAGGCTGTTTGTATTCTTATTTTCTTATATATTCTTTGAAAATGCAATGCATGTCAACAAGTCACTCTGTTTGGCTTGAGTCGCTGAGCAAAAATGGAGACTTTGATCAGGAAGTGTTTTCCCTGATTTTTCTCCATTAACATGCAATTAGCATATTAATACCAAGTATATTAATGCTTGTCTTTATATTTAAACTTTTAAGTACCATTTGTCTTTCCAGAGCTTTATGATCTTGACATTCTCCCCCAAAGAATTAGAAAATTAAGTATTCTGCTTTTAATAGATGTAAGATGGAGGGATTTAAATTTTAAAAATGACATTGTATAATATTTCATTGTAATATTTCTTAAAAATATTAAAATATTTTATAGTTAAAGAATAAATACTTAAGCAGTGTGGGGTTGTTTGGGGTAGGTTTTTTCTGCTTGGATTGGATTTTTTTGTGAAGTACATAGTTACATGTATATACAAAAAAATCAACCTTGTATTTCTTGGAAAAGAGCAAGGCATATAATTTTGGATGAGTACTAAAGAAATCCAGCCAGCCACTAAACAGATTTATTCTGTATTTCCCTCATGGTTTGGGCAGAATTACTTTGTTGTTTTTTTTTTTTCCCCCCCTGTCCAGGATCAGATTGGTAGAAAAAAGAAATGAAGGAGTGTAGTAGGAAGAATACCTTATATCTTAAACGTTTATTAGAAGGAATTAATTTTACTTGCAAAGTTAATTCACGTTGGCTTGGCAGTGAGCACTGTTCTATCTGCTGAAAGCAGATCAAAGAACTAGTTACAAACAAAGGTTAATGATAAGATGCTGGGGGAGCTAAATGAGGAAACAATGGTTAGAATGTTGTTGCAGGAGTTGGTTGGTGTAAGATTAGTTGACATGTAGTTGTCATTAATCTAAACCAAGAAGTAAACAGCATTTTAATTACATTTATGAACTAGCACAAAATTCAGAGCTGCGCTGACGATAGATAATTAGAAGATGTAGCATATATGGAGTCTCCATGGATTGACTTAAATTTAGTCTAATACAGAGTTCTACTCCAAAGGAAATGAGTGGTGGAAAAATTTTAGGAAAATAATGCAGTAAACTCTGAAGAAGACTTAGGACTTGATACATCTTCTTTTCTTGCAATGTGGTTTTTCTTGCAAGCTTTTACATTATTTCGGTTGGTGAAAAAGGTAGTTGGAGGAGTGACCAAAACATTACATCATGGAAATTGCAGCTGCAACAGTGAGCCAGGAAATGTACAGGCAAATCCCCTTGCAGACAGTGTATAAAGACGTGGCTGAACCAAACAGCTTGCAAAGGGAGGAAATGCTGTTCAGAATGCTCGTATTCTAGGACAGTTAAGGCTTTCTACCTTCTTAAGGTGGTAGTTAGATTGAAATTTGCATTTGCTTTTTAATTTTTTTTTTCCATGTAGGTATGAAAGGACTGATTTCTGTCCCATCAGAGCCAAGGTGTTGAGTTTCAGCTAGTAATAAGATCTTTCAGAGAATGAACAATCTATTTAATTTTATACCAACCTTCTACTGACTGTTACTTCTCCTGTACTTGTATTCTCATTCTTCCTGCTTTTTAATGTACTGCTTTGTAATTGTACTATAATGAATGGACTGTACTAACAAAATAATTGTTCAGAAGCTGGACACTGCACGTTCAAACATGTATCTTTGGATACAGACATCAGTGACTTCATTACTCTGAGTTACTGTAGTCTCATTACATCCTTTTTATATTTCAGGGTTTTGATTAGAAAAATTGAAACTTTGTGGGTTTTTTTTTGTGGTGCATCTCTATCAGGTAACCCACCCTTAAGAACAATAAAAAAAGAAATTTACCTGTATGTTCTGTTAAATGTTTCCTTAAAACAGTTACCTGTTTTCAACCTAACAGTTCTGTAATGATGTTGGTATTGCAGTATTATCTTGATGTGTGGAAGCACTGGTTCTTCAGTATACTTCACAGCTGGTGAAATGCAAGAGCTGTATATACAAATAAGCTCAATGTTAGTATTCCTTTGGAGTTCTTTTAATGTTCTCTATCATCTATTAATATTCCTTTGTTTTTTCCAAATCACTCAAATAATTTTCTAGGTTGTTCTTAAAAAGAGATGTGGGAAAAACAAATTATAGTAAAAAACAAAAAAGCTGAATGCTGATAGACAACTTTCCAAATTTAACTTGTGGTTTGAAAGTTAAGCAGCTGTGGCAGATCTTACAAAGCTGAATTTCAGCTTAATTTACAGTTTTATTGCCAACATGTAGTGCTAATTGAGATATGACACAATGTGTGGTCACCTGAATCTAAAACTTGCTATTAGTTTAAATGTCAAAAAGATATTTAGAGGTAGCAAGTCATCTTCTTTCCTTGTTTGTCTCTATGAAAAAAAGCATTATTATCTGTGTCCTTATTTGCTTTTTTGTTTTATGCCTTGTCTCTTGTAGGTATCCATACAGTATCAGGCACAGCAGGCCTATAGGGACTACTTTATGAGTATAATACAAGCATATGATGGAGTACAGCTGCAAAATCACCGAGGCTGGAGTGCTGCCCTTGTTGATTGATTCAGTGCTTGTATTGGTCTTTGATTTTGCTCTGCAAAACTTGCAGCGTGGACATTCCTGCCCCGAGTGGTTTACAACGTAAGGCACAGTATCCAGGGTGCATTTTAATGTGACTGGGGTGTCATGTGAAATACAGCGAGCCCTTGAATTATGTCATGTGGAAAAATGTGCCAAGGGGATGGGTTACTCAGGACATTTGGTTGCTTTGAAACCAGAGGTCCTTCAGCAGTTTGTCCCTAGGACAGAAGACAGGGGAAGGGTTCCTGTGGAAGAGTTAGGGGCAAGGACTTTAAGGCTTTGGTGGTATCTGCGTGAAAGTCCTGTGACTCAGGATAGTAGGGCAGACAGTCTCTGCTTGTGGCATGCCAGGTTCTTTGAGAACTATGCCTGGCACAAATCCATTTGTGTATAAATCTCTTTTCCCTAGGGAGAGGAGAAAATACTGCAGAAATTAGTATGAAGAACCA
Organism: Grallaria varia; assembly: GCA_013396735.1. NCBI lineage: Eukaryota > Metazoa > Chordata > Aves > Passeriformes > Formicariidae > Grallaria > Grallaria varia. Next base: position 55,754 of record VWZG01009608.1, read on the forward strand.
CATCAGCTGGGACTCATTGGAATTTCCAAACGGAACTCAAAGAGGGCAAAATAAGTTTCTGTTCCTCTTTTAGCAAATATACTGTAGCTGTATCTGACATACTTTTTTTTTTTTCTTGGTGTGTCCATTACCTGTAATAGATAGAGTAGATGGAACCCCAGACTTCCTGCAGCTGCCCCATGCCACTGCATTCTTGTCTGTTGTACAAGCTCAGTTGTTTGTGCAGCTGTGCAGCAAAATGATTCTGCTGGAGCAAGGAAGGCTATATATTTATAATTTGTATATATATTATCATATTTACACAATTGTTTAAGCAGCAGGCTGCTTTTCAGCTGGATCCATTACTGTGCTGGTGACAGGGCCTCCCACGCAGCTCTGCCAGCATACTGGGGAGCCGAGACCCCGGGGGGATGAGAGCAGGCTCCGATTGCCTAGACTTGTGGTGACTGCAGAGGGGAAGGAGCGGGTCTGAAATGGAAATGAGAGCGTGTCACGACCCCTGGCCGCTTATTCATACCGCTGAAATTATTACTGTGCTTGTCCCTTCACGGAGAAAGTTGTGGTCTTCAGAATTGCTGGTGGATTTTCTAACTTGAGAGGGAATGCTGAGCTAATTAATTAGCTAACTTAATTGAAGTATGTTGTATAATATATCATAGTAGTTAGTATACAGAGGTTGTGATTGCGGAGAGTATTTTAATATAATTTCTTTTCCCTGTGGTTAGCCTTGTGAGCAGGTTTCTTTTAATTTGTTGTCAAGCAATAGTATTGGCATCTAAAATCAGACTGCCCTGTCTGTCAGAAATGTGGGCGACTTCTCATTCATTACTGCTGAAGAGACTGGGGGAAATTCCTGTGTGTTAACTGTGCAGTTCTGCCAACTGAGGGTTTGCTCCTGGGCCATGCCTGCAAGGCTATTGGTGCTATCGTGGGATAATTTAGCCCTGTCTCTGTGATTCCTGAAACTGAAACAGGGTAAAACATCCTGATTGTGGCGTGTCAGTCAGTTTCATTTAGTTTATGATGAGTTTTTTAGCTTGCCTTCCAAAGGAGATGAATCATGCTGTCTTTCTGTCCCTACTCCTGTAGATCTTAAGTCTCTTGACCACTGTGAGGAAAATATCATAAAATCTCAGGGAATTTCTACATAAATAGGTGCCCAGGACATGACAAGTGAGTTCCCTCTCAGGGAAAGGGTGCAGCACAAGTTTTTAGACTTGGGAAAATTCTTATGGGAGAAACAGGTGTTATAAATTCATGGCCGACAGAAAAGCTATACCCAGAGCATGTCTTGTATCATGAGCAGAAGTTGTAGGGAACAAGACTTTTTTTACTGACAGTGAACATGGAACTATTTGGTTTTGTTTTCTTTATGATTTTTGATGCTTCTGGCATCAGAGCATCAAGCTTTAGCAACTCTTTAGTAACCAAACTAAATGTTTTTAGAAAGGCAACCCTGAAGCAGTCCCGTGGGTGACTGGTGAGGCTGCAGCAGCACCGGCTGCAGTCAGGCTCCATTTTGGATGCCTGGCTCTGTTGCTATTCTGAGTTGCTCTACGCTGTGCAATGCTGCTTAACTTCCTGCTGTTTTCAAGCTACTTAGATGATCAGTTCTCAGCATTTTTTAAAGCAGCTGCTCTTGTGGCAAGATTCCTTTCTGTCAGGAGAGCACATGGTAACAAAGCCACATTTTATTCCCTGTTCGGAGGGGATGTCCTTCTGTAAGTATGATAGAGCCCAGTGCCAGGAGAAGGCAGTGGTCAGCTACTGCAAACTAGCCGGTCTTCTTCTCTGCTCCAAACCATAACTGTGTAACTCTGACACATTCCCTGTCAAAATCTGTAAGAATGTTTGGGTTAAGATTGAAATGGAGAGACACGGGAAAAGATAACTAGCCTGCTTCCTTACTGATCAAAAAACAAAACAGCAGCCAAATTGCCTTCTCTGCTGCCTGTTAAATGCCTTTTGAAACATGTGCCGTTCTTGTAGTTCCCCTCTAACTGCTGCTTGCTCTTTATCTGGAAATCACTTGCTCCTGGGTGGAAACCCAGTCATTTGCAAAATTTGAAGTAATATATCATGAATTGTAAACAAAAGACAAAAGCTTGATTTCACCTGTTCCACATCTCCTGTAATTTAACTAACCTTTCTCTAGTACCTCTGGAAGACTAATGTTAAAGTGTTCAGGTTGATTCTTTGTTCTTCAGAGGAACATGTTTGTCCCTAGTTTTTCCGTCATTGTGTCTGTGTTCTACTAATTTTTGCTCTTCTGATGGAGGAGGTGAGATATGAGGGAAAGATACTTCTCAGCTCAGTGAGGCTGAAACAAAAAAGGACTAAATGAGGAAAGGAAATAATTCATTTCAGTAATGCAACGCTTTTTTGGTTCATTATATCTCATAACTAGTTAAGCTTGCCTTTGGGAAGAAATGTGTTAAATTTCTTGGGGATTTCAAAAGCCCTTGTAGAGCCTCAGATTTCCAGTTCATACTGTTGTGCTACCAACAGGTGATAACATGGAACTCCCACTGAAGCCTGTGGATGCCTTAGTTAATTGGCTAGAGGGCCCACCGAGGGATGGTGTGTGATATGATATGTGTGTACCTGGTGTTCGGTCCTCAGGTTCTTGCTTGGAAAATCTACACTGCTTTTGGTACAATGCTGCTTGTAAATACTGATGCAAATTTGTCAGGCTTCTTTAGGTTGTAATATATATAAAGAATCATCTCCACCATAATCTGTTTTGCTATTGCCTGCATGCTTTTAAGTCTGTAATAAAAACAATGACTTAATATTTTCTTTCAGTCTCCAGAGGGTGCTGAAGGCAAGGATGCAGCAAAAGTAACTAAACAAGAGGCAAGTGTATATATATATCTATATATGTATTATAATTTATTTTGGCAAGGAATTATTTAGCTGGACTCCTGCAGTCTTGCATGTCAGAAGATTATGCATTTCTCTGGCACTTCTATTGAGGTGTTTTCAGTGGGAATAATGACAGTAAACCAGATTTGTACCCTCTCTGACATAGTTTGGTTTTGGTGTACTGAGGATTTATACAACTTATTAGAGCACCAAATAAATATCAGAACCATTTGTGGCTGTGATAGACAAGCTCTGGTGGGTCTTGTGGCAGTAGTGTAGGGTGTTACTGCCTGGAACTGTTGCTCTGTCTTTAGTGGGTTGACAGAAGGGAGCTCATGCACACAGTCAGTCTGCTTCAAAACTAAGCTTAAGTGACTGGTGGAGGAGTGTCTTCAATTCAGATACCAAACTTTGAACTGGAGCAGCTGAAACATTTGTGTGGTTTCTTTGACTGAATTTGTTTAAAGGACACGGTAAATTCTGTCAGAGAAGGCAAGGGGACAGGTGGTGATACCTTGATGTCTACATAGGGTTTGCTAGTTTGTCACAGCCTGTAATTTAAAGAACAGATATAGAATTATGAGAATTTTTCTTAGGTTATCGTCCTTCATGGCAGACAAAGTTAAATCAGGACCTTGAAAAGAATGGGTGAATATTCATATGAATTAACAATTAATTGCTCTGCTTGTAAATCTTGAAGCATATTTGAACAGGAAAATAGGAAGTAAACTATTGGCATGCTCTGTAGTTTACTGGCATGTAAAGAGCATTTTTTTGTAAGGCACTCCAAGCAGATTATTAAAAAAACTAAGCTACCAGGAATTAAATGGAAGATCTTCCTTAGAATTTGTAATGTATAAGCTTATGTGAAGAGAATGGAGAAGTGGTAGTTAATTTTCATAATAGAGGAGATTTTTCAGTGGAGTATTGGAAGGACTTGTGCTGCTGAACATATTCATTAATGATCTCTAGGAGAAGAGGTACTAGAGAAATGACAAAGTTTGCTGAAGTTTACAAAAAATATCAGGGTAGTCAGAAGTGAGAGAGGCTGAGAAGGCTGTTATGTCACAGGTAAATAAGTGATAAAATATCAAGAGAAGTTCAATATGAAGAAATGCTAATTAATACATGGACAGAGGGGAAGACTTAGTGGTGATCACCAAATCAGCTGTTGATCAGGGGAGAGAATGTAAAATCACAGTGAGTAGTTACTAGAAAATGTCAACAGTTCTAAACAGAAAATAACTAGAACATCGGAAGAAGTAGCAGAGGACAAAATAAGCATCAGCATATCACAAGATTAATTTGTTGCGTTCTCAGATGTAGGACTACTAAATTAAGTTCTCCTGAGAGAGGCCATGAAAACAGAGGGTGCAGAGCAGCTTTAAAAGAAAAGCAAACAACCAAAACTAAGAAACCAAACAACACAGTTTTTCTAGGATTCTTAGTCTTTTATGTAAGTTGTGACAACATAATTTGTAACATAGAGAAAGGCAATTAGGAAATGACTACTTATGAAACCTGTAAACAAGAAGAATCTAATGAAAGTTAAGAGGCTAGAAGTTTAAAGGAATGAAAACAGAGGGGTAGGGTTTTGCTTTTTCTTTTCCACATAGTGCATAATCCCATTATGGAACTCACTGCTTGAGACAGGATGTTATGCAAACTGAAAGTGTAAATGAGTACTAGGTTATTAGACAGATTTGTGGAGAAAATAACCCTTAGGGACTATTTAAACACATGATGTGTATATGATATCCAAGTTGGAAAGTTGGCAACTTTAGGTTGCCAAAAGCTGGTGCAGTAGGAGAGTGCAAAGTGTTATTCTGGCTGCTCCTTTTCATGGGCTTTTTCTGTAGATGTTTGCCCGTGGGCCAGTGTCAAACAGACACTTGGGTGAGCTGCTAGTTTCTGGGTTAGTACAGCTGTTTGGAGGGGGACAAACGTTCCCAGAGAACATTAAAATGTGACCTTTGCTGACTTGGCTCTAGTTCCCTCCTTATAATCAGATAATACAAAATAGATACAAACTCCAAATGAGAATTAAAATTACTTAGCTGCCAGGCTTTTTTAAGAACTTACAGTTTATACTGACTTTCTTATGGCAAACAAGCCTGCTATGAAACTCATCATGGAACAGGATCAGTTGGGAGATATGGGAGAGAATTATTGTTAATCTAAACCAACATGTTATCCTTCAGAAAGTAGATGCTAACAAAGCATTTCAGTTCCTAAAAGCTGAGGGATAGAAATCATTGGTTAAGAAAGCAGATTTGTAAAAGACGATACATTGCACTAGGAGTTCTTTAATTACCTGACCAAATGAAATGCTTTGTTTAACCTGTTGTAAAATAATGCTAGGCTGCTTAACTAGCAGTTGATACTCTAAATTTCCAAGAAAAGAGAGGTGGTGTTAATGATGCATAAATATTCCATAGCTGAAAATACCTTTATGTATTTTTTACAAGACTTCTATTTTGCTGGACGTGGGTTTGAACTATTCACTACTACTTTTCACTAAGAATCCTTATATGGCTCCAATGAATACAAATGACTGCATTCTTCAGATATTAACAACAGCTTTTTCCTGTTGCAGGGTGTGTGGAGGCATGATTTTCCAGCTCAGCTTAAATGCTTAATATGTAATTAGGAATATGCTTTTGATTAATTTTTTTAAGCTTTGTTATGTTAATATGTGTTGCTGTTGAATTGTCCCTTGATTTTGGCTACAGGTGTGATTCCAGTTTTATGACATGGACCAAACTTTAACTCAGTTTAATAACCAAGCTGGAGAGAAGCAGAATATCTCGTGTGATTCTGTCCTGGTCAGAATTGTGTTTAAATAGAGGAAATAATAGAGGAAGTAACATCCTGCAACTGCCTTCATGTACCTGGTCTCAGATTGTATGTAGCGAACTGAGGAAATGGAAGGACTTAGTTTCAAGTTGTCAAACTTCAGCACTCTGGTAGGCTCTAGAGAAGGAACGTTAACTTTATTCAGCTGTTAGTCAGATGGTATTTGTACCGGCTATTCCAAGTAACATCTGCTAGATTCTAGGAATATAATTCTAAGTATGTGTGAGAAAGGTTCAGAGTTCTGTGCAGAGGTAGTCAAGCTATTTGTGAACTTTTCATCGAGCAGAAAGGGACTCAGAAGTACTTGTGAAAGGATGTGTGCGTCAAGTATTTAACTGTAAGGAGATTTAGATGTTATAATTCCTGAACAAATTCTATTTCTAATTTTCACATCACTTTGTCCATTTAAGATTTTGAGTGTCCAAAGTGAGAAAGCTGCGAATTGTGCTTGGCAATAGACATATATTTTGGTAGAGGCATATTTTATGCTGTCCCCATGAAATGACTGATATCATGTTGCTTTGGATACTTTTTGCTGTAAGCCTATAAAAATGCTGTATCTTTTTTTTTCCCCTGTAGCCCACGAGGCGATCAGCAAGACTGTCAGCTGTAAGTATGTACAGCACCTCTTGGTATATTCTTTTCTAGGCACACATGGTTTCTCAGACCAAACAGGTTTGTTACATGTTCCTTGATTCAATTTTTATTCTTGCTGAGGAGTATTTAAGAACTCGTAGCACTGAAGTTATCTGTGTTTTCTTGGTTTCAGGTTTTCAGGTTGCTCTGTCAAAAGATGTATTTCACCTCCTCAGTGCAACATTGTCTGTTAAATGCTGTATTGACTTCGTATCATTTTGCAGGCCAATGTTAGTTGTGGAAACGCAGCTACTTCTCTGGGAAGGAGAAAGAGTTGTATTTCAAGGACTTCATCTGTTGCCACTGCTAGTATTTGGTTTTAGTTCCTCTTCCCTGTTAGGACACAGCTGATGTTTTGGGTGGTTTTTTTTAATAGTCACTACTGATCTCGGTGTTTTATTCTTAGAATGATCCCCAAATTACTTTCATTTCCAGATGAGTGAGCTAATGCAAACAGGTGTGTATAGAGATGAGGTGCGTTCGTGCAGAAAGGGTTTTCAGACTTTTTCTAGGTGCCTACTACTGAGCAGCAAGTAAAGGAAGGGGTGGGGTGGGGACAGGTGAGGTGTGGAAGTGGCTGACTGGTATCTGGTAATGTGTCTAACATGCTGTGTAACTAAACATGTCTTATAGAAACCTGCTCCACCAAAACCTGAACCCAAACCAAGGAAAACAACAAAGGTAAGTACTCTTTAGTTACCATCATTGTAGCTAATAGTAAGCAAGTATAGTCCTTCTTTGCATTGCATACAGTTCAATTTACAGCATTTTTTTTGAGGCATGGGCTCCCCTGCTCTCCCTGCCCCCGCCTCCCTGGAAAAATCCCACGGATTAGGTCATTCTTTTCTTTTTGTCCCACCCCTTCCTGGCCTCATTACTGGCCCAAAGAAAATGTGTTGCCTGTTTGATATGCAGACCATGTTAGTTTGTAGTGAATGGCTAGTTTAAGAAGTCTTTTACCTTTCCTACACCTTTCCTGAAAAGTACAGGTTTGGTTGAGTAAGCTCCACTGGGACCTAGCAAAAGGATTTGAGATTGCTCAGTGCCATCCTGTTTCCTTGTCTAGAGGGGCAGTACTTCATTTTGCGGTGAGAAACTCTTATCTGTTCTTGACGCCTGGCTGTTGCTGAGAATGCACAATTATAATTAAAGGTGAAATTAAATATATTTAAATTGAATTGTTTGGGTTTTCTGGGCCAGTTACAGTCAAATTAAAATCCTATTAGTGTTTGAAATACCTTTTCAGGATTTCTGCATACAAATCATGTACTTCAGAAACTGTAGATTTATTTGTGCCTAAGGGGGATGTTAAATAAGAGCAATTGCTTTATTGGGAGAAAAACAAACCACATGCTGGAAACTGAGTCTAGCACTCCTCATACTTACATCTTCCAAGTCCTTTTATTGGCATCTCAGTTGAGCAAGTACCAGGATACAAAGTCTGTATGTGAAAGTAAAACTCTGAACACTTTGTGATTTATCAAATTAAATTACTGGTAAAGTCTTGCAGAGTCCATCATGCTCCACTCTTAGAAAGAGTATTAATAAAGAAGGGACTTGTGGTAGCTTCTGTAGCTTCACGTACGTGTGAGATGACCTCAGTGTTACAGACTCAGTCTAAGTTGCATAAGAGACATTTGAAACTCATTTCAAGTGACTCAAATCCTTTACGACATTACTCTAAATAACTTTTTAATAATCTCTATTTTTCCAGAGTCTAATTGGATCACATTTTAAGGAGTATATTAATCTTGATGTCCTAAAAGAAAACAGCAGTTGTGTACTCTGAACCTACTAGTAAACAACCAAAGATGGTACAGATTTGAGATAATTTGTAGTGTTAAAGGCTTGCACATTATGAACTTACTAAGTCAATTCCGTAGCTTGCTCTTTTGTAGGTGATCAGAGTTAGGACTGTGCTTATAGCACCAAATAAGCTTCAAAATTAAGCACCACAGCCGCCATGTAACATTGAAGCTGAGAAGTGGAAGAAGTAATTCAGGCTGCCCTGGAACTAGAATTACTGGCATTCCCCATCACTGCCCCCGTCCTGTCTGGGGATTAGTGGGGAAATGTAGTTGATGAAAGGATGCAGACCTTAATGTCCCTGTTCACAGCTACTATTGCTATTTTGCATGGAGAATTTAGAGCAAATGATTGCATGAAAAATCTCCAGTGTTTATCAGAAATATTTTAAACACTAATGTAAAATACTCAATGCAATACCACTTAAATTTTTATCCCATCACACTTTAAATCCTTAACCTATGTGTACTAACCTTTAGATTGCAAACATAAATAGGTATGTAGAGCAAGGATTTATGAAAAATAGTAGACTTCAATGTAAGAATTATTTAAGAGCAGATCTCCAAATGAAACTGTAGCTGTTAGAGGGTTCCTTTTGAGAAGTTCTCTGTTTTGTGTTGCTGCAGATGGAATTTTGTCGGTGTTTGCCTTCTTAGTGGGTTGGTTGGTTCTGTCATTGACATGGAATGACCATCACAGATGTTACGAAAGGAATAAAAGGATAACCAACAAAAAAGCTTTTATATTAAAATGTAATTTAATATTTCATGTTAATTGAAAGTGTAGTGCTCTTACACAAACAGTGTGGTGTTTGTGCTTAGCTGAATAAGCTTTCAATGTACTGTAACTGGATTTGTTCACACAGGTGTCTTATTTATACACCTCTGTATAATACAGCTCAGCAATACCAAAGTCGTCTGATGTGGTTTTATATCCCTGTAAAAATTTGCAGTAACACTAAAAACAGGCATCACCATTTTCTAGAAATGTTGAGAGTCTCTATATAATTTCTGTGGATTTACATTTTCCAGGTAGCCTTTAGCTGGTTTTCTGTTTCAATCCAGCATATGCAGCTTGCCAAGATTTGCTGTTTAGTTCATGTAAAGGTTTTTTTATAAAGATGTAGGGTTCTGACTACTCATACAACATCTATGCCCCTGTTTTTAATCTCCTGTCAGAAGGAACCTGGAACAAAGGCCAGCAAAGGTGCTAAAGGGAAGAAGGATGAAAAGCAAGAAGCTGCAAAGGAAGGTACTACACCATCTGAAAATGGTGAAAATAAAGCTGAAGAGGTACTTTCCACACATACCTCCTGCTGATTGAATCAGTGTTTTTAATTATTCAGCCTTTCAGACATTGCTAGCATGTTCATAATGTTTCTTTTTATTGCCCATAATGTTATTGCAGATTCGCATCTCTCGCTCAACTGTTAGTGTTTCAACATCCAGAGGTGTCCCACCCAGCACACTGTCAGTAAAAGGGCAGATTGAAACAGTGAAAGTTAAGGGTGCGGTAGAGCATTCCGCATGTGTGCAGTGAATAGAAACAGGTGGTAGTGTGGTGCTTTTCAGTATGAACCATGGAAGCTGACAGGTAAGGCTTGTATTGCTTTTGGAAAGCTGGGACCAGTAAGTTAAGAAAAGTGTGTGACTGTACCGGTTCTGGCTGCGTAAATGTCATATGGACATAGGTTTGAAACTGAGCTGTTGCAAGTAAGAAATGTCAAAGGAATAAGGATAGTTTGGGTGCTTAGGTACAAAATGGCAATTTATTGTAGTAATTTAATTTCTTTCTTTCTTCTCCACAGGCTCAGAAAACTGAATCTGTAGGTGACAAGAATGAATGAAATATCATGAAAATTTTGGGTTCATTTTATGTACCTCTTGGACAACTTTTAAAAGATATTTTTATCAAGTATTTTGTAAATGCTAATTTTTTTAGGACTATGATAGTTAACATATTAAACTGTATATGAACATTTCCCTTCTCATAACAGTGCTTTTAGAAATTCCTGTTGTTGCCAAGTAATATAAATATCAACTTAATATTGCAAGGTATGTGTAAAATTGGATCAGCATTCCATACACTTGCTTTAAGAAATTAAGTCTTGTGCATATAGTGATGTTTTTACTGTGCGTATTTGAATTTTTCATGCAGTTTTTCTAGAGCAATAATCAGTGGTGCTTTTGTACTTAGGGTTTATGTGATTTTAATGAAACATGGATAGATGTGGCCACCTGCTGACTATTTTGGGTTCTTTTAATGGATTAAAATAAAAGGTCTCCTTGCCTGCAAAACTACAGCCTCCTAATGTTTTCTCTAAATCTGAGGAATGCCTTACTCATATTTTTGACTGTGATAAGGAAGACTAAATGATTTAGTGACAGTTGTTTTGCATGCAGTCTGTTTTTTTCACTTATGTCTGACTGAAAACCACCCACACAGGAGTAGCAAACTGGGATTTTCAGTGGCCCACAACTTAAGGGACTTACAGATACATTCTTCATAGATACATTCATCAGCTACACTGTCACAGGGTGAGTAGAGTTGCCATACTCTGTCAGGATATTGTGTCTGTAATGAGCTTCTAATACAGAATGAATTGCTTGCTTGATATAGACTTACAGTAATTTAAAAGTAGCTGTGTTTCTTCCCCACTCTCTTTTCATTTACTTGCATTGTACTCTGTGGAAACTTTTCTTTCTATCTGAAGCCTCAAATTTAAGATAAGTAGTAATTACTGTTCTGCTTCAGCTGAGGACAGTTGTTAATACATTGAAATTGCTGTTGAACAGCTCTATATATGTGGTACCTGGTAGAAATGGAACAACGAAAGTTATTTTTGAGGTGATTGTGGTGATATGGTAAATTAGCTAATGATTTTTAGTGTCCATGTTTCAACTCTGCAGCTCGTTCTAAGCACCTTTTATGATTTTTCTCCTCTTTTCTCTAGGGGCCCTGGTATTTCTATTGTTACTTCTGGAATGGGAGGGGTCAAAGAAAAGATGTTCCCTGTTCTTTAGTAGCATTGATTTGTATTGCTCAAGTAGCCATTATGTCTGAGGATACCTTTTGCTTGTTTAAGTCAATAAATAAATGGCTGTTGCGTGACCTAGTGTTCTATTTATTCTTTGGGAAGAAATTTTTCAGTTGCCTTTTTTAATTAAAACTGAAAAGCAGCCAAGCGTATCTGCACTTTAAAAATGAAGCTTGATTACCAAAACCCTGTATGTTAGCTAGAATAGGACCTACATTGAGATAAATGTCACTTATGCATTTTTTTTTTGATAGGCTTGCTATGCCCACAGAAGGGGGAAGCTGTTCTCTGCAGCATAAACTTAGTTTTGGAAGAAAATGTAAAGTAATTCTCTGCTTTTGGTGATCAAAGGCAGAGGCTTGTAACAAAAATTGTAACCAATGAGAAGGGAAGTTCTTAATGTTACTCAGTGACATATAGTTGGTAGTCCTGCACAGTAGTTCTGATTTGCTTTCCAGTGGACCCTGTTGGAAGTCTGTTAATTAGAAACTACAGAATCACAGAGGTGCTATTTCTAAGAATTTGTAAGTTTATGGGGTTTTTTCTTTGCTCTCTGTGTGTGTATGTATATACTCTGATCATTTTGTTTGGATCACCAAGAGATTAGTTGAGATTGTCTAGACTGCTGGAGTTCTTGAAGTGGGCATGAGGAGACACAGTTCTCTGGACAGGCTTATTGGAGGAGAGCTCCTTTACTAAATGCCTGAAAGGGCAAAAGTTGGTTCCTCAAACTAATGGCACAATATCCTGACCTAGTAATTTCGGCACAAAATTTTTCTGTTGTCTCAACCAGATGAGGAGATTCAGCTCAATGCCAGAATTCCATTAGATGCACTTGACAACAGAAGATCCACTTGGGTGAAGTGCAGTGAAACACACCGTCCTCCTGATTCACTTAACATTTATGGTTTCTAAAAAATGCTTGTAAATGTGTTGCCTTCTTATATTTTTTATCTACGTGCCAAGTTGTCAGAGAAATCTTCAAAGCGCTGTATCAAGTTCTAGAACACATTTTTAAAATTAAAATGGTCACACATTCAGATGTATATAGTGAGAGTCTTTGTGGGCAGCTGGTGATCCACAGAGCACCTTCAGGAAGGAAGGAAGTACTTTTGTTTTGAAATGGCACTTAAAAGTGTCAGGTGCTGCATCTTTGCCATAAAGAAGCTTGCATCATCAGTATCTAATGTCTGGCTGCTCCACACTTGAACACAAGGTTTGACGGAATCCCTGAAAGTGATACTTGTCCTTTGTGGGATGTAACAGATGGGTAATTCAAAGTACATTAAAAAAATGGGAAGGATAGACCTTTTTTTTTTTTTTTAAGTTTAAAGGCAGGTGCATCAGAAACAAGACTTAATGAGTCATAAACAATGTTACTCTTGAGTAGCTAAAGGTTCCCCTTCCCTTAGCTTTATATGATCTTTCCTGGTTGTCACTTTCTGCTGCATCCCCATCCTTGACTGACTTTGGTCTAATTGCACATGTCAGCACAAGGTTACACTTCTTGAAGTGGCAAAGGCAGCTTTTTTCTCAATGGAGAACTGCAGATGAGATGAAAGCATTTGATGAGAATGCTAATGGAAGATTAACCCTTGCGCTAAACAGTGCAAATTAAGTTGTTTTGGTATATTTTGCTCAACTCATGAAAATTCGAGAGTTATTTGGTTTGTTCATAACTGCAAAAATTAAAAATAGGGAAAAGTACTAGCAAGAAAATAAATATCCTTTGTTTGAATAAATAACATGTGAGGTACATTTCTAGTAGAATAGGAAAAGGGATTTTTCGTTGGCTTGGTTTGGGTATTTTGTATGCTCAAGATTTTTTTTTTTTTTAATGTAGCTTTAGAAGGGAAAAAAAAGATCACTTAAAGTATTCAAAGGAGTACATGGTTTAAAGTCAAAGCAGTCCTACAACCTAAGGTATAGGGCATGATACCAAGCCTCAACAGTCACAATGTTGATTAAATGTCTACTGAAATCATACAAAATTTATATAACTAAGGAATTATGAACTGAGTAACAAGTGGCCATTGTGTATTCCATAAAGGTAAGGTGTCATCAGATGACAGAGAGGAAAATAATCTGAAATGGGACTCTATGTATCTTCTTAGTTAATTGCTTTTGACCTGTCTGCCTTGCTGGACCTGTATTTTCACTTGTAATGTTGTATCTGGCATAGTGCTGGGCCGGTGGCTGGTATTTGATTTAAAGCAACAATTTAGCCCACTATGGCTATTTATATTAAAAAAGACAGTAAACTTCTAGATGTGAATCAAAGCACAAAAAGATATAGGAGAATGTTAATAGACAAATTCAGTATAGCAAGAACTCTGTCATCTTCCTGGATTAGGGTTTGTTGTCTTTTATTTGCAGTAAAAAGTGAAGAATACTTTCATTGCTGGTTAAATTGCTGCATACATAATGGTCAGGAGACGCACTAGAATGTTCAGTGCCATTTTTTTTGATAAAGGTGAGAATTTCCCACTGCTGTTTTCTGTAATAAACATACTTTTTGCTTTATTTGGAAACTGAACTTGCCATAAAGCTGTTATTTGGCTAGCTATAGCCAAATTGGCAGCAACTGCCTTCTATAATGCCTAGTTCTACATTTATAATAGATCAGAATGAAATAGGTAATGGTTTCCCTATAGAAAATAGACTATATGAGAAGTAAACTGTTTTGATACATTACTCCCTTAGTGGTGACCCATAGTAGTAATGAAGTAATTCATATGTAACAAGCAGAGAGTACCAGGTGTTTGACTCGTACAGCAAAATACTCTCATTAGCACCTTCAGAAAGGCTATAAATGAGTTCTAGTGTAAAATGACTCAACCAACACTACATTTAAAGTTTGCCTATTGATACTAATTAGTCTCTTCCTCCAAATATGAATGGAAAATATATTTGCATACCTGCTAAGATAAGGATAAAGCTAGTAATTTAAATTCATGCTCAAAAAATAAACTTGAGTCTGTAAAGCCATGGTGCTTAATTTTAGTATTGTATTTATGTTTCAGTAGTATAACTGCTAGAAATTGTTTTACCACTGTTTTGATTCTCATTCAGAAATACATTTCAGACTTGGAATCCGTAAAAACTGAATTTATATTGAACAATTTCAGGTACTAAGCTGTCTGATATGAATCTTCAAATAATGAACAATTTAATGGAAAGCAATATAGTTGAAGATGACAATGCAGTGACTGGAAAGAGTGGTCTTGTCAAAGTCCTTTGTTTCTAAAATTAATATAAAATGTTACTGTAGTTCCTTGCAAAATAACGGCTGTAGAACAAGAACTTTTACCTCATCCTGAGAAGAACCTGGAAGGCCATTTGAAGCTTGCTTTAGAAGAATAAATTTTAAGAGAATTGATCTAATTTCTAAAAACTAAACAAAACCCCTCCTAGTTTCTAATGTCATATATGTATATATATGCATATATCAGGTATATTCTGTAAGAAGTTGGAAGAGGCCGCCTCTTACCATGAAAGGGTTCATAGCCATTGGACATGAAATATGTGATGTATGTATGTAAATTATATCCAGAATAATTGAGGATAAGAAAAGAGCAGTGGTACTGGGAAGTTTTGGTGATTCTGTACGTAGTCCTTTTATAGAAGACTGCATGTTATTCCCAAGAAGGGGGAGTGTTGCTACTGCAGCAGCTGTGGGTCGTCCCACGGTGAGGTTGGAAGCAAGTTCCCTGGTGGCTGAGTGCAGGAGCGGTGTGTGAATGCGCTGCAGTGATTGCACAGCAATGACGTGCCATGGAAGACAACCTGGAGGGAGTGGGGGGGGGGGCAGAGGTGGGCATGGCAGGGAGGGAAGCAGTCTGATCCTGTCATCTGGGTGGGTGTGGAGCAAGAGATCTTGCACAACACAGGAGAAATCTTTTTCTAGGAATAAATGCAAGGGAGAAACAGAAAAATTCTTTGCATGTGTGAGCAAGCCTTGAATGTCACTAGATTTATTTTTTCCCCTCAGGTCCTTTATCAGCAATCCAGTTACTGAAGGTACATTGGTTTTGTTTTATTCCCTCTGGGATACATTTCTGGTAAATCTTGTAATTTTGGTTTTGGTTTTTTTTCCTACTTCCTTGAGGGCATTTTTGCACAAGTATCATTTGTGCTGTGTGCATCATTGGTGCCAAATCTCCACCTGCAGGATAACTACTGGTTGTATTGATGAACTTCTGGAGTCTTTCAGGAAGCTTTGCCTGCTTTACCCCCAGGGGCACTAGGTTTAAATATAAGGTACATCTGAGCAGTCTGGCATCAAGAGGCTACTGAGAAGTCTGTTATCTACCTCAGTGGCAATAGATAGCAGCCTTTGAGGTGAGATGGAAGATAGAGAGCCAGGGGAATGCCGTGTGAGCATAGCACCTCTACTATGGCTTTGGTACTTGTTTATGAACTGGCTGTGCATAATACGAGGGTTGCTTGGCCTCAGTTGCCAGAGGGGAGATGTGGGCCTTGAATTCACAAGGTTTGTGAAGTGGTGGTTCATCAAAAGGAACTATGTGACTGCTGCAGATTATTCCAATACGGAGTAGCACAGAAAGGGCACACTTCCAAGTGGTTGCATAAGGATAGATTTGGTTGTGACATTCTTGGCAGCTGGTTGTCTTACATGACTAGGGTGAATCAGAAAGCTGGCAATAATTATTCAAAGGTAGTGGATGTGCATACTATTAGTAGGAATTAATTACAAGAGATGGTTACTGCTCTTCTAGTACACATGCTGTTAGGACTATAGGAAGTTTAGGAAACTGGTTTTAAATATTGAGTTGCAAGTGCCAATTACAATACCTTCACAACTATTCTCAGCTTGTATCCCAAAACCCAATAGAAAATGAAATTGTATTTCCAAGCAGATGTCACCCTCAGTGATGAAACCAAAGGGCAATCACTGCCACACGTTTTAAGCAACTGACATTAGGGCGCTGGTCTTTGGATCTGTCAAGCCACTGTCCCATTCACACTTGCATGACCACAGGGGTGTTTTAACTTATTTTTTAAATGCCGTGTCCTTTAAGTGAACACAATAACAATACTCTTCATCTTCCATCATGCTTCAGTATTAGCATTGGATTCAACTTTTTGTGGTGGGGTGGTTCTTTAGGTCTATAGATCTACTGCATATGAAGTAATATGTAGAAAGCAGCTATCAGAACAAATACTGCATTCTTACAAAATTCAATGGCCAATTCAGTTCATCACTAATAACAATAGCCTTGTTTTGTATCAAACATGGAAGATACTGGCTGTTCCCTTTATTCATGGAGCAATCAGACAATGCATTTGGTATCATATGTCTCTTAACAACAGCACATCTGGCATGTTTAGCAGATTGATACCTTTTATGTTATTGTTGGACCATGAATAAAGGGCTCAGTTATATATTACCTTTCTGAAAATGAGTGTTCCACTTTCCCCCCAGTAGTCATATTTTCACTAGATAAGAAGACAATGGCAGGAGACTTGATGCCCAAATGCTGTTCAAGGATTCTTTTTGGTGCTTTCCATGCACTAATCTTCCTACTCCCAGTAAGATCTGACAAAGTCTTCAACAAATTAAAGGACTGGGCAGTCACCAGCCATATGAAGTGTAACAGACAAGGGCTGGATTCTGCACCTGGGATGGGGCAACCCTGGGTATTTGTGCAGACTGTAGAATGAGATGCTGTAAAACAGTGCCAAAGAAAAGGACCTGGGAGTCCTGGTCAATGATAAGGTGAATATGAGTCAGCAGTGCCCTGGCAGCCAGGAGGGCCAACCGTGTCCTGGGGGGCATTAGGCAAAACGTTGCCAGCCGGTCGAGGGAGGGGTTTGTCCTGGTCTGCTCTGGTGAGGGCTGCCCTAACCTTGGATATTGTGGGCAGTTTTAGTTACTGCAATATAAGAAAGATATTAAGATCTTAGAGAGTGGCCAAAGGAGAGCTATGAAGGTGGTGAGGAGTCTAGAGGGGCAGCCATACAAGGTGACACTTGAGGTCACATGGCTTGTTCAGCCTGGAGAAGTGGAGACTGAGGGGAATAGACCTCATTGCAGTTACAACTTCCACACGAAGGGAAGTGGAGTGGCAGGCGCTGGTCCCTTCTCTGTGGTGACCAGTGACAGGACCCGAAGGACTGGCCTGAAGTTGTGTCAGGGGAGGTTTAGGTTCATAAAAGGTTCTTCCCCCAGAGGGTGGTTGGGCACTGGAACAGGCTCCCCTGGGAAGTGATCACAGCACCAAGCCTGGCAGAGTTCAAGAATTATTTGGACAGTGCTCTCAGGTACATGGTGTGATTCATGGGTTGTCCTCTGCAGGGCTGGGAATTGGACTTTGATGATCCCTGTGAGTCCCTTTCAACTCAAGATAGTCTATGATTCTATGACATACCAACTCCTTTGCAACATCCCTCAAGCACTTTTAAACGTTTGTGAGGAGGAACTGCAACCAGCTCTGGCGGACAGCAGACTGCAGGTAGTTACCCGGACAGAACAGAACACTGTAACAATGTTAGAGATATACTGTGAGTCTCCCCTACAGCTGTTAATTTGTTTACCTCCTTTTAATGTTACATTGTTTACTTTCAACTTCTCAGCTTGAGACTGTGTACAATTTTCCGGTTTATTTTCCACATCGACTCTCCTTCCCCCATCTTTAATGTGGCCCTGAGAAGCTTTTGTGGTCCTTTTAAGCATTTCAGCATTTTCTCATTATTTGCTGGACAGAATGAAGCCTCAAATAATTTGGAGACTGAGCAAAAATGTCTTAGGGTTTGTTGGAAGCTAGGTTTTATCTTTGCCTCTAGAACTTCCTAGCACGGGACATCGTTGTGAGATGTAGTCCATATTTTACATACTATACCTTACTAAAAAGACATTTGCAAAAGTAAAGTACAACGGCAGTCTGTGGTTTTGCCTGTTGCAAAGGCTGTCTCTGCTGGCAAAACTAAAGGTGTCAGGGCACAGAGCTGCAGACTTGGAGCCCACAGCTTACGGTGTTAAGTTATTGCCAGCAGAATCCCTGCACTGGGTCCAGGACAAGCAGCAGTCTCCCAAGCAACCCTTGGCATAGCTCAGGGGGTAGCTCAGGCACAGCTGACAATGCAGATGCAGCTGTCCTGTTTTAGTGGTTGGAAGCCTTCAATAATATGGATATGGCCATTGGCATGAGCAACTGGCCAGAAACTGAGTGGGCACTAGTGCTGTTCGGATTATGAGTATGGGTAAAATTCAAACCTGAGGAATACAGCAGCAAGAGTGCCTTATCTTCTGTTTACTGGAGTCCAAAATTTTTTTGTCTGCAAATACGCCATGACCTGCCCTCCTACGGAGTCCTATGCTATTGGAAACATCCAACAGTGAACAAACTGAGAGGTGTGCACACCACTCTCCTGAACTGAGGACAGAAATGTAAGGATGCTGGCTGCTGAAAAACTTCAAATAAAAAATCAGGATTGGGAATATATGGGAACAACACATTTCAGAGATAACGCTTTATCTGGTGAAATCTGGGATGCACCAAGAGTGGCATGTTGTTAAAAATGTCAGCAGCTGCTATGCAGGGTCTGAGGAAATAATTTTCAAATATATATACCAAAAAATTGATACAAGGAGACTAAATAAACATAGCTTTATTAAAACCAGAATAACCAATTCTGAAATTAGAACTGTTAAAAATAAATATCTCTGTATTTCTTCAACTGCTTAATCTAGTCTTCTTATGACACTGTGTTTCTTTACATTAGTTGATTGACTTTTAGTGTTATTTGGTGCTTTATTTATTATTTATATATAATATATATATTATTTA
This sequence comes from Grallaria varia, assembly GCA_013396735.1. NCBI lineage: Eukaryota > Metazoa > Chordata > Aves > Passeriformes > Formicariidae > Grallaria > Grallaria varia. Next base: position 74,765 of record VWZG01009608.1, read on the forward strand.
AGGGCCTGCCAAGAGGCCAAGTCAAACTTGATGCTGAAAGATAAAGTTCAATTCAATCTTGGAAGTTGGATCTTTAATACAATTCACACATACAGCAACTTAGCAGTGTGCTAATTCTACAGAGCTTGTTCTTGTTGCAAGAACACTCAACAGTGATGAGGTGAGAACGTATATGGCAGTCTACCTGTAAAATAATCTTCACATTATTTTACCATTCGAAGTGTAGATACTTAATTCTTCAAAAATAAAAGTTTCTGAGTGTCTAAAAGACTTTTCAGAGTCCCCACCACTGCCTGCTCCAGCTAGCTCATGATCTGCAAATCTTCTGCTTGTCCTGCTTGTGCACCCTACTCACTGATCATTTTCAGAGCACGCTTACAAAACTAGGTCCTAACTAAAGTGGGGTTGTGCAGTTTTAATATAGTCTGGTGTCTGGGAGGATCCAACTTCAGTTCAAATTCTTCAGGGAAGAGAAAGCAGTATTTTGTACCTCAAGAGAGACTAAGCTAGCCACCTGGTAAGTATCCTCAAAGGAGGGTTCTTCTTAGCCTCTGTTATACAACCTTCTCCACTCCGTATGAGAAAACTACTCGTTGGCTGATCTCGAGTGATCACAATCTTTTAATCCTGTAGTAGGGCCTCCCCTGGGAAAAGGGAGTCATATGTGCCAGTCTCCATCTTAACATTGGTATTGGGTCAAAAACAAGGAAGCAAACAAAAAACTTAACCAGCATCACATATATGCAAGGATCATTTGTGGTCTAATCACATTTCTTGTCTCTGGTACTCTAAAACCTGCAAAATCAAGAGATTGATTCAATAATCAGCAGTTACCTTACACGATTTGTACCTCAATTGCTACATTATGCCCACCTGGCACACTAAACCCCTTCTATATCTTATTAGGCAAACTGAAAAATACAAAATAATCCTTTCAAGGCACCAAGTAGATGCTATAGAGGAATACAAAATATTGAAAAATCTGGATCAGCAGACCAGTATTTTCTCAGAAGACTGAACAATAAATAGAGATCGGAATCTCAGTGATGTGTGTTTCATGGATGACTGACAAATCACATATGCTACACAAAGTAGGCACTGTCAGCCAAATGGCTCAATGCTAACAACACTGAATCTTTACTGTAAGTGCAAATATTGGTACTACTTGCACTACATCATTGCTATTTTAGGGAAAGCAGATACTACAACTGTATAAAAATTAAAATACTTTATAGCTTAAACTAAATCAAACAACAGTAGAAGGAAACACGCAGAAAAAACTAAGGATTGCCTTAAAGCCAGGAACATAGCAAGGCTGTGTTGGATCAGACTAATTATCTTCATAATTATGTATGTGTACTGTCACTGGCTGTTCTTACCTTAAGAAGAATTAGTTCTTCTGAAGACTGCTAAAATCCTCACTATTGAGATTTCTGAGGCAAAAGTAAAACCAGGATGGCAATATTTTATTATGATGAAAAATACAATTTTTATAACTTTTAATTTGAAATATTTTAAGTGTTTCAGTTCATAAACTATGCTCTAGAGTTTATAGAAGATCCTGCTTTATCTTCCCTGAAATTAAGAAATTTTATATGCCCTAATTAGGCATTGCTTCCTCCATATATTGTATTCCTTTTCCTTAGTCTTTAATCCTCTTCTGACAGTATTTTTTCTTGATCCAAACTATTTTCCTCCTGAACTATTAATGTTTTGAAGATAAGGTGAAAGACTAAATGCAATACTACAACAGAAGATGTGTTACTGTTTTGTTTCCTTGGCTTCATATTAGAGTTCTAGAAAAGAAATTACCATAGTACCATTGTTGACTATGTAATAAATAGAATGGTCTTTTAAAAATATTTACTACTGGCTATCAAATAGAGCTTTTTGTTTTCCCCTTGTATTTTTTCAGAAGCCCATAAGGAGCATGACTGACTCATATTATTTCCTCAATAGATTATTTTGAATGTGACATCATGAAATTTTACCTACCTTGTTCTGGTCATCTCTTTTCTGGATAGATCTCTCTGATGTTTCTTATGACCTCCTCTACTTTTATCTAAATTGCACATTAGCAAGCTTATCAGGCTGTATCTCTGATAGCAATATGACAGAATCTCCCAAGTTATTATGTAGATGTAAATCTTTAATAGGCTACCGCAGGGAAAATTCCAAGTCTTACACCAAAGTTACTGATAGCCAGCACCATTTTGAAAAATCAGGCAAATAACCCCTTATCTGTATTTTTAAAAGTTGCATTTCTAACAGGTTAGTACTGTAACTGGAAAAAATCAAATCCAAACCCCTAATCAGAAATGGCCCTCAAATTGGTTAAACAGAAATCTAAATTTTCATTTAGAGAAATGGAAAGATAAACAGTTGCTGAAGGACACTATTAAATTGTCTTAATAAACTTTGTAAGTTATTAATATAAATAAAATTTGTCCCTTAAGACCTAAAATAAGTCTTTTAGACTCAGAACACTAATATAAAACCAGTGAAACAAATGAACACCTTATTTTGAGAATCTTCTGCTCAACAAAAATTGGCTTAGCATATTGGAATACCTTACTACA
>VWZG01009608.1:88465-164874 GCA_013396735.1 Grallaria varia
AAAAAAAAAAAAAAAAAAGGAAAAAGAGAATGAGAAATCTTCAGAGAAAAGTACTTGCATTTCATTGCAATTCCTAATTTTAAAGTGATAAGGCAGTGGCTGGTGGCACAGGCTACTCTGTTAGATTGATAGTCTGATACGGTACAGCAATTACGGTAATTCAATTTGGAGCTTGTTTTGGGCAATATGTTACATAGCGGACTAGTTAAAGCTGGGATAACTGCTGGTGTTAGTAAGATTGAGCTCTCACATCTTGAAATATAGGTAGCTGACTGACTTGAATTTTTTTTAAAATGTCCTTGTGTGGAAATGTGTTTTTCTGGAAGGTATTTACAGTCAACCTTGTAGTTAAGCATGGTGGTGGTGGGAAACAAACAATTCTTCAGACAATGTTTCACTATGCAGAGTATTTGGAGCATTAGAATAAGGTCGTATTTCACTTGATGTCTAAAACACTGGTAGTGAATAACTGCATTATGTATTGCAAATCTAACTAAAGAGTCTAGGTCAAATCATGATTCTTTTGATGCATTCACCGTGATTCTGATGCTGAATTATTTTGCAGAGTCATGCGGAATGAAAATATGAGCACTTAGGTCTGTTTCAAAGGTAATAAAGATTTGAATGTTAGTCCAAATAGCTGTGAAGCTGCATTTTGTGTATTCCCATGCTGCTTGTTTGGAAAAAGTGAAGTTGGGGGTAGTAGGTAAAGGGTGAGGTTGAGGGCAGTGCTGCCTGCTTAATATTTTCTAGAAAATATTATTTGTGCCTAAAATCTGAAAAATTTGTACTTGCTAACAGAGTTCTAATTTTTATTGCACTAATGTTTAAGAAATGTTATGAACTTATGTGAAAAGACTATGAGAACAAAAAGAGACTTTATTATTTTACCTTAAGAGCATGTCTTCTGTGCATTTCTTTGAGACATTGCAGAAAGCCTAATAGGGCAAGAAAGAAAAACATCTAGAATTTCATCTAGGTGGGAGTGGCAGAGAAAAAAACCCCCTCTGCTTTTTATATGCAGTTTGACATCACAGTTTTGGCATGAAATTTTGAAATTCCTGTTTGTAGAGTCCAGTTTTCACTTTCATTTAAGGCTGTAAGAATTTTAAATACTTGTACATCTGTTATTTTTTCCTTTTGCTTTACTTTCTTCTCTTGGAATCAGAGAATGATATCAAAAGAAATTTCTGTCATTCTATTGAGTTGTCTTGAGCTTTTCTGTTTCTGACAAAGCTTGTAAAATTACAACTAAAACAAACATTTTTTTCTTGGTCACAGATGTCTGTCTTGAAAGTACTCTGACAGTGGGTTTGGGGTTTTTTGCTTGTTTGTTTTTAATTATTTATATTTGGAGGAGGCACAGGTTATAGGTATATCCTTGTTGGTTCTAGCTCCTTTTTACAGTTTGTCAATGCAAGAACTGTCTCCTGGTAGTCTGCACTGCAGAACAATGTGAATAAATGTAGTTTCAAGACACCCTTTGTCATATAATATATTAAATAAACTTGCCTTTTCCTGTCTTGAGTTGTTGCTACCACGCTGTGGTTATCTTTTCTGCAATTCTTTTTTCTTCCTTTTTCAAAAGGAAAGAATTGTGAGTAAGGTGAATTTCTGTTAGACTTTTTTAATTTGTGGCTTCCACTGTAATGCTAATAGTCACAAATACAAATTAGCACTGGAACAGTCTTCCTAGAGAGGCAGTTGCAGCGCCAAGCCTGTCTGTGCTTGAGACATTTGGATAATGCCCTTAATACTGTGCTTTAACTTTAGCTCAGGCCTGAAGCAGTCAGGCAGTTGGACTAGATGATGGTTGTAGGTCCCTTTCAAGTGAAACTATTGTATTAATGAAACCTGCTTTTTTAAGTTTCTTGTATGTAATTTAGCCTTATATAGGAGTGGTTCATGAAGTAGCTTTATAAACTTTCTGAAACTGGCCAGTATTTAAATGGGCAGTGCCACTTTTTTTTTTTGGTAAAACCTACAGCTCACTTAGTATTGTTAAATCAGTTTGTTAATGAGCTGGTTGTGAATGCTGCTTAGTAGTGAAGTATGATTATTTAGACAAATACTGTGGAGAAGCATTACAAAACTACTGCGTAACTTGGCATAAATAGCTCTTTTCACATAAATGGACTTAAATGAAAAGAGACTGTAGTGTGGGTGCAAGGTGTATATTAAGATCTTTAATACAGATGAACAAGAATAATACAAATAGATCCCTCTTTTCAAAACATTTGCTTTAAAAACTGCAAGAGGAATTGAGCCTACCCAATTTCTGCTAAAATAAAAAGTGAACACATGGCTTATGGCAAATCATGAGAAGTATGACTCAAGATGTCAGCTTGCTGTAGTTTTGGAATGTGTCAAAGCTGATTTGCTTCATTTGCTTTAGATTTTGTGCATTTGTGAGGATGTGTAAAATTGTAGGGTCTTGAGCAGGATAAAATGACAACTGTGTTGCATATTTAGTTGCATTATTCGTGGTTTAACCAAAAAAATCAGTAAGTATTAATCTTCAAGAAATATGTTCAGATTCTGCAGGTGTAAATTCTGGTTTCAGATGGAATTATACAAAGAGTAGTGTTTTTTAAGCTTTGTGTTCCTTTTGATAGGAGCAGAGAACAAAAACTGAGGAAACGTGTTTGGGGCTGTTGGCAGAAACTGTACATAGCTTCATCACTTCTTATAGCTATTTGGGTATTTTAGAGCTCTCAAGCATGTATTTTGGCTGTGATTCCTCCTTAAAGCCGGAAAAAACACGTTTGATTTGCTATTCTGATTGATTTTTCTTATCAGTAATATGCAAGTTCTGAATTCTGGATTATTTTTGCCACTTTTCTAACGTTGTGCCTGTGTGATGACATTGAATTTAGCAGTTTTAAATTACTGATCTTTACAACCAACTGCAACTTTATTGAAATAAGATATAATTTTTAATGTTTTTTAAAGAAACCCCCTCTTTTTTTTTTTGGAACTTTTGTGAATTTTGTAAGTCCTTTAACTTCTAGGCAGTCAAGTTTAGACAGCTTGCAAGGCCTTCTAAAAATACACTATAATTCACAAAAGGAAAGCCCTGTTTTCCAGGTGGCAGCTAAACATTGGCCCACTAAAGGGAAGTAGTGAATGAGTTCCTCTTTTGCTTTGCTTGCCGTGCAGCTTTTGCTTTACCTGTTAAACTGTTCTTACCTCAAACGACAAGTTTTTGCTCTTTTACCCATTTGATTTTCTCACCCATTCCACTGTGGCGGGAATGGGCAAGTGGCTGCATGGAGCTGAGCTGCTGGCCGGGTTAAATCACGATGGGAGAGAGAAAACTTTCCCTCCTTCACCAGAAGGTTGTGATGGTGCTGGTGGTGGGAATTGCTGGTGTAAGCAAGGCTTTTCCAGAGCCTCAGTTTCAGACATCAGCAGTCTTTATGTTAACAAACTGCTAGGATACGTGAGACTATTACGGTATGTCAGCAAGATAGGAGCGCGTTTAATGAAGAATGAGGTTTATAACTGTTAATTGGGTGTAATACAGAAGCATTATTCTGCCTAAATGTCAGTCACAACCTCTTCTAGTTGCAAAATAGGGAATCGCAAGCTTTTACTGCAGTATTTCTTTTTTTTTTTCCTCTTCTGTGAAGTAAAACTGTGAAGACGTATTTCAGACCGTGTGAAGGACAAAACTACTACATGCCAAATGCTGTACAAGAACTGAAGAAAACTGAATGTATTCTCCCTCAATTTATTATTTAATTTTTTTTGTTGTAGTCTGAGCTGACAATAGCTTATGCATTTTAAAAATGCTATTTCTTAACCAAAACTTTTTTATTAGTCGGATTTTATTATTGTCATATAAATTTCAAAGCACTTTTTTTCTTGTTTTAAAAGACAGTTCTCTGATTTAGAATTCTAACAGTTCAAAAAAATGGACTGGTTTTGTCTGGGTGGTCATTAATACTGGTTGAACTGATTATCATCAGGTGATGAGAAATTCTGTTGCTCATAACAGGACCTTGTTTTGGTACTTTGCAGGTTAAAATTATGAACTGTTACAAAGGTTTGTCCTGTTTGTAGTATAACAGGGACCACATATGCAATTCTGAAGTTGAATTACTTAAGCCATCATTTTTGTTGAAAAGCTTTAGATGTAAAATAATGAATTAAATCCAATTGTGGAGCTTAGACAAGATGTTGTGACTTAGGTGAATTGAGGCAGAATGTTTTTGCGTTTTCTTCTGTAAAGCTACGTTATTTATTTGGTATTTGGGAATCTTGCAAGAATTCTGTAAATGTTGCTGTCTCTACAATCTCTGTCTCATTTTTATCTTGCAGTAATTTAAATTGACCAGACCACTACTTAAATATAATACTGAGTATATATTTTACATTTTTTTACTGTGATTATGAGCGCTTATTAGTGTATGACCAACTATGCCTTAAAGTCAGAAAGTAGTAAATACCAACAATTTTCTGTACAAAGTGACATATGCTAAATAGAAGAATTAATTAGGACCAGCTGGAATTAATTATTGTACTTAAAGGTCATTATTTGTTTTTTTCTCTAATACCCTATAATTTTCTTACAAATTTTGGGAAAAAATATTAAACCAGTAATGCATAAAAAATATTGTGTTCTTTATCAAATGTTTTGTTTGCTCTTTGGTATAATAGGTGAAATATTACAGACACTTGGCACCTGATCACTTGCTTCAAATATGCCATCGACTTGGACCGCTTCTAGAGCAAGAAATTCCGCAAAGTGTCCCTGGAGTGCAGACGTTGTTAGGAGCTGGCAGACAGTCTTTGCTTCGTACAAACAAAAGTGAGAATTTTGAGAGTTCTTGATATTTCATGCCTTTCCTGTGGTTTTGCATGAAAAAAAGCATTTACCTCCATTTTTCTTTTGGTGTGGTTTTTTTTTTAAAAAAAAACAGGTTGCAAACATGTTGTATGGAAGGGATCTGCTCTTGCTGCGCTACATTGTGGAAGGCCTCCGGAGTCCCCTGTAAATTATGGCAGTCCACCTAGTATAGGTAAGTCAATTTTATTCTGGTATTACCCTTGTAATACCTAACTCCCAGGATGATTGATTATTGTGAAGATGAGAGCTAAGAAGTAGTTCTGTTTATATTTGTCCTTTATATTTGTACCTTATTTTTGGTATTTTTATGAAGAGGCTGTGTTGCCGTATTTATGGTAAATTCATGTACTATTCTGCTCTGAAGCTAATTTTGTCTTTGAAATGTAAAATTGAATAAAATACATTTAAACAGTGAATACATAAAAATAAAATTGTCTTTCTTAAAGATATAATAAAACTGCCAGTAGATAAATAATTTGTACTGTAGGACAGCAAGGCCAACACCCATTGTTAGGGAAAGTAAGTCAGGTAGACTGGTAATGGTTTCCTTTGGGTGTTGTAGGAGTTATTCTTTTTGCTCTCTGGTCCATTCAGTATTTTTGTAGGTGTTCCTTAGTTTGCTTAGCTGTGCTGTATCATGAAGCATGCATGTGCTGTCTGTGCTGTTGAAAAACTGAAAGCTGGAGATCAGATGTTTTCCAGTTATTATTTTTAAGCTCTCATGTTTGCTAGCTTTTAACCTTTTGAGAATGAAGATACATGTTTGTTTAGTTGCTAGAAGGATCAAGACGTGATATTTTAGGAGATGTAAAGAGGATGCCTTATCTGTTTTGGTTTTTTTTGTGAATAGAAAAATGTACAAAATCACTTGTCTTTTCATCTTTCTCTGTTGATGTCCAGGGAAGGGGGAATGATTAAGACCAAATTTTCAGTGTGATTACACCAAAACAGGAGTGTTTTTTACCAAAACAGTAGTTGCAAATAGGTGTACAATGGTGGATGAAGGTGGACAGAGAATATTCAGTTGATTAGCTCCGGATCGGTGCAGCTGCTGTTGCCAAGACAAAGGTTTCTGTCCTGGCCAAAAAAGACTGTAGATATATTGGGGAACTACTATGTAAGAATGTAACAATGTAGCATTGTATACAACGCGTATGTATACGCACTATATGGTAACAATGGATAAATATATAGCTAGGTACTATTAGGATCAGGAGCATTTTTAGTGTAGTAACTTGACACTACAGTTTTTCAGTCTCTAAACTCCTTTCAGGGGATATAAGTTTTTGATGAATTTAGATAGATATAAAAACATATATAAAATATATAATTGAGAGAGCTTAATTGGGAATATTTTTTTCTAATGTTGAAGGAACTCCAAATGAAATCTCAAAATACACACCATTACACTTTATCCAGAGAATTATAGTTCTCTCCTAACAGTTGAAGCAGAACCATGCTACAGCTAAGCTCTTAGGTTGAGCACAGCCAATTTTGCCTCGGTCAGATGGCAGAGTATTTAGTGTTCTAGTAGCATTTCCATTTTAAAGCACAAGTTGCATGCTTTTCATGATATTTCTGTAGATGCGTGGAAGATAGGGAGAGAATATGGTTTTGTTTGGTTTTTAGAGCTGAGTTTTGAGAACCTCTTCACCTGATCTATGTATTGGTCAGAAGTGGTTCCCTTAAACTCTGAGTGGTTGCAGGTGCTACATTAATCTGGTTTTGTTTGGAGCTGCTATTTTGGTATTCATGTAGAGAGCTTTTTCTGTGTTGTACTCTAGATGCGTGGGAGAAAATGCTTGTTGCTGAATTGAATGATTCCCTTCTTGAGTGGTTGTGCAATGGCTTGACAATTGTAAATTTGAAAAATCTTGGGCTGGAATAGTGGCTATTTCTGCAAGGAGACTGTAGGACTGAAATTTGTAATAGCTAAGATTCCTTTAGTGGTTGTTTAGCTTTTCTGTTACTCACAAAACATTCTAAAATATGTTGGAGGAATCAGAATGGATGAGGACTGTTTTACATTTTACTGTAGTTTGCAGTATATAGCAGCTAGTGTATACTTTTTAAAGGGAAGAAGACTAGTGTATGAGATCTGCGGTAGCTGGAATTCAAAAAAAGTTGTTGAGTTCCTGTGGTAGTGAAATTAAATGTTAAGAAAAATAACTTTCAGGCTCTTTTTAGAGAAGAACAAATCAGGCTTTTAAAATAAGTGTTATTTTTATTGAATCCTTTGCAGAGTGCTGAATATTTGCAAAATTACAGTTATTTCAACATACCACTTTTTTTCATGACCAGTAATTTCCTTTTCCAAACATTGAGATAAGTGCTCATAACTGAATGTTTTCAAATGTGAAGTATGTTTGGATTTTTTGGATATTTGGTTCAGAGCTGTGTGTTAAAGCATTTGGGTTTGATTTATCCTGTTCTACTCTAATCTCTCAATGAAATCATGAACTGGAATGACACTTTTTTTATAAATTGAATTAGAAATTTTTTTTTTGTTTCCTTAAATAACTTCCAGTGTTCCCACAGTGTGGGAAGTAGAGTGGGAAGGCTGTATTCTCTGTACTTGCTCTACAGGAAAAAAAATAATAATTGGAACTTCTTACTCTTCAGGCTGTATGTATTTCAGATGAAATGTTTGAGAAATAGAAAAGACGCTGAAATCCTTCTGGGTTGTATAGGAAAACTTAATGCACGTCTCAGTGAATATCCAGAAATATTAATTTAGTTTTTGTTAAATGTCATCTTGGATGCAGAAAGAGGAAAAGCCTTCTTTTGCAGTAATTTTTGGGAATTGCTGAAAAAGGAAAGAACCTAAGCATAATAAACCTTTGAGATCTTTGAGCTCAGAACTCAGTCCTCAGATGTGAGGACCTGAGTGAGACTGGCTTTTTGCCACAGACAATGAAGAACATTTTTCTTGACCAGTGAAAATGTGCCTTTTGAAAACGGTATTTCACAGTTTTGCAGAGTAATCCTCCTCAAGAAAAGTTGTGAGGCATTTTACAGTTTTTTTTAGTTTCTTTATTAAGTGATGCTGCTTCTTTGGCTGTATAGAGAATGCGAGGCCCTGAAAGCAGTGCAGATGTCTATTTTTAGAAATATAGTAAATACTTTAGGCTTAAAAGTAGGAAGAGTACTTTGTGTAACCAATTATTCTGTTAACCATGGTCAAAGGCAGTTTTTTCCTTTGGGTTTTTTTTTATGTTAAAAGATCTGTGTAAATCTTGTTATGTATGTTCATTCAAGTCTGAAGTGAATTATACTAAAGTAGATGACTTGTTATCATGCAAGAAGAAATGAGCTGTGGAAGTCTTACAGAATTTTGAGTAAAATAACAGTGGAATAAATATGTAGTAAAAGCAAGTGGTATTTTGTTGAAGTCAGAGAAGTTTGGAAATGCTTGAGATTGTATAGCTTTCATTTGGTTTTGCCTTCTGTGTTTTGAAATATATCACCTCTTACCACTCTGATTTATTAAGGGTTGGCAGTTACTTTAATGAAGCCAATGAATATTATACAAAGTTTGAAATGTATATAGAGTTTTTGTATTTTCAGAAATTATTAGGAGTTGGTATACTTTTACCTACCTTTATGATATGCCCAGAGACAAGTTCTGGCTTTATCAAATTGCTACCTTAATCACGTTGATGGTCATCTATAGGCCAGGAAACTGAGTGCTGCAAAGAGTTGAGAAGCTGCAGAGAAATAGTAGGAAGGTAGACGTCAGCTCAAGTTGTCTTTTTTTGGTCTTGGTCATCTTTGTAGAAGAAGAGGAAAAAAAGCCCTCAGCAACCCAAAACTGAATGCATGATACATTCAGTCTTACTAGCTTGGAGAGTAAAAGGGTTGTCTCTTCTTTACTATTACTTTTCACAGCTCTGAATCCCTCAGTAGTCATTAGAGGACTGTCTAGCCTCTTAAGTTAATGAAACTTGATTCATTAAGGGTAAGAGTTGTATTTTTTGAGTGTCCTTCCAGGTTTCTTCTGAATCTTGTCCTATTTTTTAAGTGTGAATGGAAGGGGGAGTTCTATTCTGGCCTTCAGAATAGAACTTCTGTTAGTTAAATATGACTTGAGAAAGGAAGAAAAGGAAAGATTGTGTATGCTTTTTAAAAATGTAACTTATACTTGGTACAAAATTAAATTGGATTTATCACTGACTAGTAGATAAGGCAGATTACTATCGTCCATCTTTCAGGCATATTTCACATTCAAGGATAAGACCATGTAAATAAGGTGATAGAATTGATCACTTTGAAAAAATTAAAATTAGAAATCAAAGGGAAAAAAGTAAGCATGGCTAATGCTGCCGTGTCTTTCAGACTCCTAAATTTATCTTTATTTTAACAAATTTTATCTTTGAGCTGCTTGTTCTCTTTTGAGTGGGGAGTGAGTTAAGAGTCATTCTGAAACTTCGAAGGCATTCAGTTGGTGCCTGTTGCATGCCTTTTGAGTGGGAGAAATGTATACTTTTTTGTACGTTCCACTGAAAACTCCCATCACTTCACTTTCAGTAGCTTAATTTGAGTTTTACATTGTTCTGAGGGGAGCCAAACAAATAAGGTGCTTTGACTCTTTGAGATGTGTGGATTTCAGATTAAGGTTGTTGGCAGCAGTGAATTGTGACAGTAGAAGTAAGATTTTAAAAACCAAGTTGCATTTTATCAAGCTTTAAGAGCCAAACTCTTCATTCACAGTTTACGTTTGTGAGTTGCCTTTACGGAAAAAAAAAGAAATTTAAACTCAACTTCAGAGCTTAAGGTTAGAACCTTTGGGTCAAGAGTGACCTATTTCTTTACCCTGCCTTATTTTATTTTTTTTTAAACTCTAGTACAAGATCCTGAGCAGTTTTTGTTTGATCCTACTTTCAGAGGAGGATTAGACTAGATGGTTTTCAGAGGTCTTTTCCAACTTCAAACATTCTGTGATTCTGCAGTAACTGAAGTTGTAGTTCTTCTGGCATTAAATCTAATGAGGGATGTGAAGGAACACAAGAACAGTTTATACAGGTCTATCAGCAGTAGAAGGAGCAGTAGATTCTGCTGCAGAGTGGGGAAGGGGACCTAAATTAGGGCAAGAAGAAATCTCTGGATCTAAAGGTGGGTTCTCTTCATATGAGTCCTTGGGAAGTGCTGAAGCCAATATTCCTGGAAGCCAACATACTGGGGTTGAGGTGGGGTGTAGAAACAGCCTAAAAAGTATGTGGTTAAGAGTTGTTGGCATTGATTGGTGAAGAAGTCATGCTTGACTAGCCCAGTAGCCTTCTAAATGAGAACAGTGGTTTGGAGGATGAGGGAACAATAATGAATATTGTTTATCCTGACTTGAGCAAGGCATTCTGAACTGACCCCCGTAACATTCTGCCAGACAAACTGAAAAGATATGGGCAGAACTGCTGGGATCAAAGGGCTGTGGTCAGCAGGATGAATTCCAGTGACTGGCAGGAGAGCCAGTCATTAGTGGTGTACTCCAGAGATTGGTACTAGAGCCAGTATTGTTCAACAGCTTGGTTAATAACTTGGGTGATGAAACGCTAAATTTGGCTGACAATGCAAAACTAGGAGTGGCTGATTGAGGGGGACCTTGACAGGGTGGAGAAATGAGTCAATAGGAATCTAATGAAGTTTCACAAAGAGCAAAGGTCCTGCCCCTGTAGAGGAATGACCTCATGCCCCAGTGGACACTGGGAGTTGGCTGGCTGGAAAGCAACTTTGTAGAGAACTGTCTGGCTGTCTTGGTGTTGTGAACATATCAGACACAATGTGCCCTTGCACACAAGCCCCAAAGAGCATCCTGGGCTCCTGGAGGCAGCGCAGTGCAGTTAGGTCGAGGGTGTTCCTTCCCTTCTACTCAGTGGAGATAAGATTACACCTGGAGTGCTGGGTCCAGCTCCTCAGGAAAGGACAGACGTGGACAGACTGTAACTAGTCTACCAAAGGACCTAGAAGATGATGGAGGGTTGAGGTATCTCATACAGAGAGAAGCCATGAGACCTGATATTGTTTAGCCTTGAGAAGAGAAAACATGGTGGAGGTGGTGTGGTGGTGGTATTATCAGTGGTTATAAATACTTGAATGGGAGCATGTGACAAAGATGGAGCCAGGCCCTTCTCATTGGTGCATCCTGACAGGACAGAGGTCATGAACCAAAGCTGAAATAGAGGAACTTCAATTTAAATATAAGATAAACACAGATCTGGGGAATGATCAAAGCTCTGGCACAGGTTTTCTGAAAATGTGAAGTGTCTATCCTTAGAGGTACTCAAAACTGGAGTGGACACAGCACTGAGCAACCTGCTCTAGCTGACCCTGCTTGAGCTGGAGGCTTGGAGTAGATGATCGCTAGAGGCTTCTTCCCACCTCAGCCATTCAGTGCTTTGGTGATTGCAGGCAATTTCAGTCTTTGAGCTTGGTTGTGTTGTATGAAAATGAGCCCAGTTACTCAAAATTAGAAGCTACTGCATTTTATTTGGAACCAGTTATTAAAAAATTGATAGCATCCTAGCTTTGCCACAAATTTTATTTTTTTTTGTTTACATCTTCAAAATGTCAACAAATTTGCAGCTTTCTCAGACGTTGGCTTTTACTGATCAGTTAGCTTCAATATTAAATATGAAGAATCCTGATTTTGAAACTAAAATATCATTTGGAAGTGGTGGTTTATTATACTGTGTTGTGCAACAACTACTTAGTAACATCTTTTTTGTTTGTTTTCAATTTTATGTACTTATTTTTAAAGCAGCATCTTGTGCGTAAGCAGTAAATGGGCATGTAAAACTAAGCAAATGTTAATTTCCTTGGTCAGCCGGGCATTGGATAGGTGTTCTTTCAATGCAGTGTCCACTTCACAGTGCCTTTCCAACAAGCAACAGGCAATCTCTATTGTTATTTTCGTCTTTGTTTTTTTCAACACTTCCCCTTATGTTGGTTGACTCACTGTAAGGCCCAGCTAGCATTCCTGAACCCCTCCTGGGGCCAAGTATCATCTTCCTTCCCTCCCTTATGTATAGCTTGTGTCTCACACTGCAACTGTTTAACTGCATATACCTTGTCATTCTTCCTGTGATGAACGCTGTGTTCGTGCGCACTCATTTGTGTGAGGCCAAGCAAAGACAGAAAAGAGCTAATACGGCTAAAACAAGAGAGATATGCAGATCAAGTTAAACAGACTAAAGACTACCTAAGGCCTGACAAGTGTTGATGCTAGATGTGTGTAACAATTGTTGTACAACCAAGGCCTGTAATATGTACAAAAGCATTATTGTTATTAACAGTCAGTAACCTTTCTCATCTTGGCTTGCACCAGAAAAATCAATTTTATTGTTTGGCTGCAGGAATTTTTGACACAGCTATTCTTAATTTTTACTTATACTCTGGAGGAAAAAAGCTTATTCTGTTTGTGTGTGTGTATTTGAGTTTTTTTGGGGAGGGGGTTTGTTTTTGTTTGATGGGGGGATTTTGTGGGTTTTGGGTTCTTTTGGAGGCTGAGCTTTTTTTGTTTTATTTTTTTTTCAACTTTAGGGTGGTTTGTCAGATACCAAAACTGAATTTTTTGGGTGTCTGAACTAACCTTGGTTTCCTACTGTTCTGAAGTAGACTGTTGGCAAGGAAAAGCATTGTCATAAAGCAAATGCAATTGCATCTTTTTCTAGTACAGGGGGAGAGTGAAGATATAGTAGAGCCTTAAGACAGTAGTGTCTCATTGACTAAAAGTGCTTTGCTCTACAGCTGATGATTCTGCTCCTTCACAAAGCTTCTTGAACTAGAAAATCTTCCTTGAGTCCTTGGGTGACATAGGCAGTTAACTGAAATGTTTCAAGACTGTTCTTATGGCTGGAGACTGATGAGGCTGCCATTTGGCCATACCATGGGAAGCTTTTGGTTCTTATAGAGTCACTACAATCCAGCTATAAAAATTTGCATATTTAATGTAGTTTGACCTCTGCTGGTTCATGAGCCACTGTTATGTTGGTCTGGACCAAAGTGAAGTGATGCAAGAGGTTCGTAGCTGTTTCACGGTTAATAGTAGGGAGCAAGTTGTCCATAAGCCAGCAGTGTGCCCTTGTGGCCAAGAAGGCCAGTGGTATCCTGGGGTGCATTAGGAAAAGCATTGCCAGCAGGTTAAGGGATCCTGCTCCCCTACTCAGCTCTGGTGAGGTCTCATCTTGAGTGCTGTCTCTAGTTCGAGGCTCCTCAGTATAACAGAGACATGGAGCTCCTGGAACAGGTCCAGCAGAGGGCAATGAGGATGATTAAGGGACTGGAGCATTTCTCTTTTGAGGAAAGGCTGAGGGTGTTGGACCTGTTCATCCTTGAGAAGAGGCAAGTGAGAGGGGCCTTACCAATGTATGTAAGTATCTGAAGGGAGGGTGTAAAGGGGATGAAGCCAGGCTCTTCTTGGTGATGCCAAGCAATAGGACAAGAGCCAGTGGGCAGAAACTGATACACAGGAAGTTCCACCTAAACATGAGGAAGAACTTCTTTACTGTGGGAGTGACCAAACACTGGAACAGATTGCTCAGAGAGATTGTGGAGTCTCCCTCACTGGAGATACACAAGAACTGTCTGGACGCAATCCTGTGCAATGTGCTCTAGGATGACTCTGCAGGGAGGTTGGACAGGATGATCCACTGTGGTTGCCTCCATCCTTGCTTCCAAACTTCCAAGACCATTCTGTGTTTGAATGTTATTACCTGCCTTGTCATAGTTTTGTAGAACATAACATGTATCATTGTGGGGGCCCCCAGCTGGCCTGGGGTCTCTCTGGAATGGCTGGACTGAACTAGGAACTTCTGCACAGTGGGGAGGTGTCATGAACGGAAGGAGAGACCGTGACACTAGAATGGAAGTCCGGTCTCTAAAGTGCTGAGTCACGGTTTACTGACATGCGCAGTCTGTGTGTCCAATTAAGAATTATTTATGTATAGAGAAACCAATGATCTATGGACATGTGTCAATACTAAGGTCTATATAAACTGAAGTTTCTGATGCAACAAAGGTCCTATTCCTGTTTCCTGAAGAAGACGTGTTGCTTCTTGACCTATCCCGACCGCGACATTGCTGTTCTTTGGCCGAATGTTGATAAGGGATGTTACTAATGTCTAGGTATCCATGCATAAAAGTATGCTTGTTGCTTTATCATTGCATGAGTAGCAGTTTAAAATTAATTACACTGACCTTTATTTTCTTCACTGAAGTTCTTAGCGGAAGATTTCTGTTTTGTTAAAGTGAATTCTTGCTCCTGGACCTTGTTAACTTTTAAACTTAAAAAAATCCTAAGCTCTTTGAACAAGGTTTTGGTAATCAAAATCAGAAATTTCTGTAAGAGTTGGTATAATTCATATGTAAATTTTTGTTTGGGTATGGTTCTGGGGTTTTTTTGTGTGTTTGTTTAGCTGTAGTGGGTATTAGGATTCTTTAAAAAAATCAACTGATTGTCTTTCAAGTGGTGGATAAATGTGTGATTGAGTAGACCTCAAGAAGCAGGTTGCCTTGGAGAAGATTTGAATGTGTGCTGACCTTCAGTTAATAGCCATGTGGAAGCTTTTATGATTCTTATATTTGAGGGAGGTCCTTGCTTCATGAAAGCTGCCTCTGTCCTCCCAAATTTCTCACTAGGTATAAAGTGAGAAGCGTATGTTTTGGGCACTTAAAAGTTGTACTGCATCTCTGTACGCTGCCTTGCAGTTCAGTGCTTTTTTCATGTCTATATCATAGGCTACTTTTGTATGTATTTTTCCCTAACTAGGGCAAAATGAGAGAATTATTATAGTAAGCTGTTCATATGACAGGTGGTCCAGTGTTGAAATAAACTTTCCATCCTGGTGAAGTATTTTAGTTTATGAACACAATATAAATACTGTCTCTTCTTTTTTTCTTTACTCATTTGGTAGTGGATACCCTGTTTTCAAGAAAACTGAATGGGAAATACAGACTTGAACGCCTTGTGCCAACTGCAGTCTATCAACATATGAAGATGCACAAACGAATTTTGGGACACTTATCTTCTGTATACTGTGTAACTTTTGATCGGACTGGCAGGCGAATATTTACTGTGAGTACAAAATCTTTATTTTTGTGAGGGTTTTTTTAAGCACACATAGTATTTCACCTTACTGTTTCCAAAAATTGAATATAATGTAGATACTGATTATGTATAAATAGCAGATAAATGCTTTACTTCTGTTAGTCTCATTCTTGCTTTTTAATAACCCTACTGGTCTGCATGTTAAAATAGTTTTGACGTAAGTGCCTTAAGACTAGATGTGATGGTGATTGCTGATCTGTCTAGTTCAGTGAGAAAACTTCTTTCTTTTTGAGAGGAAAGAATTTAGCCTATATAGATTATTTTTTTCTAGAGTTGTTTTTTCTAGCAAAAACATAAGCAAAAGAATGGACCACCATCACAGAATTTGATTAGGAAGTCAGAGAGAACAGTCAGTCTTTAATTAAAGATTATTTTTACTTTTTTCTATAGCTTTTGTTAAATTTAAAGCATGACTATTATGTTTAACAGTCTGATGATACATTTGCATTTGGTATAGCATGTTGAGGAAAACTAGAAAGCTGAAAAGTCGCGTGGTATATTGTAGCAAATGTTGTTTCACAACAAGCTGTCTTTATGAGATCCTAGGATTTTTTCTAAGTACCAGTGGTTTTAGCATTTTTAACTGTTTACCTTTTCTGTTGTTGTTGTTAAGACATAAATATCAGACAGTTGCCTGTAATCAGTGCTGAATTGCAGGTCTCCCAAAGAATGGGGTTTATAAGATCAGATAGGTGTCAATATAATATGGATTTCTTGGTAAGTAGTTAATTTCAGTAGTGACAAAGATATCATAAACATACACCCCATGAGTCTGGGATGGCTTGGATTGCATTTATTGCCTTCCCACAAACACTGGATGTAATTGATACCTGTGTGGATTCAGGAGCTTGATTATGTTCCTTTTAATAAAGACATGACAAATAAACAATACAGATAGGAATACAGTTCAGGTTTCCTACTTTATGCATTGCAGACCTAACTTCTAAAATTCTTTCAAGGCAGTTGTAAATATAATTTGCCCTTCTGCCCACGTATATTTCACTTTATTGCATGGAGGATATGTGGTTGCGTGAATGGATACTTGCAGTGTTTTGAACAGGCTTGTTCACTTGTTACTTTGGGCATAGCAGAGACTATTTTTTATATTTCTTTAGCTTTCACTGGCAAGCTATGTCATAGGCATTAAAATCTTATGTCCTGTAGTTTTTGTGTGGTTAACTTGTCAGGAAAAGGACTTTGTTGTGGGTTTATTTTTTGTGACATGGTAGAACACATTGGAGACTTTGTGTACTGGGTATAAAAAAATGCATATGTTGGCATTGTTCACCTTAAAATAAAAACTTCTCTTTGTGCTTCCCAGATAAAGTGAATAAGACTCCCTCCTAAGGTCTTCTGATTCATTTTCCTGCAACTTTCGCATGTTCCTAAAATCTTTACTTTTCCAGAAATACACTAAACTTGTGTGTATCTGCACTGATCATTCCTTGTTGCACATTCCTTGCTTTTTGCAGTCTGATTTAAAAGTGGTAAAAGAGAAAGAATTTTCTTGACTGTAACAATAATTTGTTTCCATGAGTGAAGTAGAAGAACCTGAAATAAAATGGTGGGGAGGTAGTGTGGGGGGCAGCGCACAACCCCAGAGCTTTGCTGGCAGTCCTTTCTGGCTGCTGTCCTGGTATGACTTGAAAAAAAGTTCCCAGTTTAGATCATGCTTGCTTCAAACTGGTGTTAAATAAAGTCACCATAGAAATTAATTGTGGCTGCTGAATTTTCGTTTTGGAGGGCCTGGGACAGAGCCTTTGCATTTTTAGGTAAATCCTTCTTGTGTAGATGTTTCAGTAGTTGTTGGCAATTGGAAAACCAGTGGGTTGTATTCCACATTTAAGTAATATCCAAGTTACTGTATCTGGCCTGATGTAGTTGGTGGAAAAGCAGTCATGAATTGTTGTGTTGTAATTGGGTCTGTATTGTGAAATGGTGCCAATTCTTTTCAATCTGGACCACTATGACTTGTAAAGTCTCTAGTGTAGCCTGTAATTTTGCATGCATCAGTAGGGAATTCTTCCTACCTTGCATTTTCGCTCTGCAGCCCTCAGTGTGACATTAGCTAGATAAATTGTTTTAGATTTATAATTGTTTCTGGAAGATGCATCATAATTGTTTCCTGTTCCACCTGACCTCTGAAGGATTGAAAGCCTCTAAATTCAAGCTTTGTTCATGTTCTAATTAAAATGAAAGTGATTTTGGCACATTTTTGAGTCATGCTTATCTGGGAGAAGTTGTTTGCTAGAAAGACAATGGTTTTATTTTGCATAAAGGCAGTGAAAGCAGGATTTTATGCATTTTTCCTACTAGCCTAGTAGGTCTGTATTGTGTTCACATAGCAAGGATTTTGTGGTGGGGGAGCTGCTGGGGTGGCTTCTGTGAGTAGCTGACAGAAGCTTTCCCCCGTGTCCAACAGAGTGAATACCAGCCAGCTCCAAGATGGACCAGCTGCTGGCCAAGACTGAGCCAATCAGTGATGGTGGTGGCACCTCTGCGATAACCTGTTTAAGACTGAGTTAAAAAAAATCCCAGGGCAACTGCAACTGGGAGAGAGGGGTTAAGATATGTGAGAGAAATACCCCTGCAGACCTGAATTTGAGTGAAGGAGGAGGAGTAGGTGTTTCAGGTATGGGAGTGGAGATCCCCCCACAGCCTGTAGGGAGGACCATGGTGAGGCAGGCTGTCCCCCTGCAGCTCATGAAGGTAGAGACTTTGTATTCTGGGTCTCTTGAACAAGGGTGGGACTTGCAGAACCCATGCAGGACATTAGAAGCAAGCATTGTCTTCTCTAGTTCTTGCACTGTGTAACTTTATGACTGCAAAGAAGGATGGCCATCTTTTTTCCCTACCTTTATCTTCCTGTTTCCTTTGAGATTACTCTTTCTAGGGAATAATAAACATAGTGTCTATGTAAGATTTCCAACTCAAGGTTAATTTGTGTGTTTCTTGGCAGTTTCACTTCAGCCCACAAAGTGTGTGTAATGGTAGGAAAATGAACTGATTTTACTCCATACCTTGGCAATGCAGTCATCAATTCTCTCCTGGTGCTGAACTTGTTCTAGGATTCAAGTTTGACAGATGCTTTTTAATAGGCACATAATTCCTAGCACTTGGAGATATAACCTTGGAAATGCGAACTGTGGCATAAGCCAGTGCCCTTACTAGTAAAACTGCAACAGTGTTTCAAGAGTCGTGGTTTGTCCCATTCAATTCAAATAGAATCGCATGAATTTATTTGAACTCCAATATTGTTATCTTGCCAAGATGCTGCAGAACTTAAAATTTTACCTTATTTTTTTCTTTCCCTTTCCCACCCCCCTTTTTTTTCCTCCCTTTTTTTCTTATTGAGACTTGGTTGACAGTAATTTTTCTCTGCAATGGAGTTGTATAACACATGCCTCTATAGCTATGCTTAGCCAGCTGGCGGGGAGCAGGCTTGTTTTATGCTGATCTTCCTTCTTTGGTTTGCTGTTATTAAATAGCCCTCTGAGGACCCTCCAGGTGGCATTAGATCCCAGAAATTTTTTTTCTTGCTGACCATTTTACATCTTTGTTGTTGTCTGTGACTGATTTCTACCTTTTATAGTGTTTTGGCAGTTTTGGGTTTCCCATTCCCTCCTACGTTCAGGTCTCTTATGAGCAGTGAGGCTATTATTTGCAGTTTTACACACACACAAGCATGCACAGCCTTTTGTCTCTGCTTATTGGATTTTTTCATATTCTAAAGTTTTACATCATGAATTAACAGAACAACATGAGGTGATACTATCTTTCAGATAATTATTGTATCAAGTAGGTGAACAGTTTGAAGCTTTAGATACAGAAGTGTAAATTTGAATGTAGAAACAGGAACATTTATGGAAACTTACTGAGTGGCATGAGAAAAAACAAATCTGAGTTCTTTATGTGTGCTTGTATGTTGGTTTTAAGGGAGCAAAGGGATGAAAACTGATTCTGTTGAGAGCTTTATAAGCAGAGTTTTGAGAAAAAGGGGGTCCTTTTTCCTCTAAATTGCTTTTAAAACTTTATGCAACAAGTTTGCTAGTTCTGTTGTAAACCCCTTTTAACTTGTTCATTGAAATTGATTTAGAAGTGTGCACTACTTGTTTAACGAAATTTGAGCTTGTTGACCAACTTTTTTCCCTCTCTTTTTCCTATTCTTTAGCTTCTCTTCAACTTAGGAGTGAATAAAAGCTATAAGTGAAATTAGCCTGTGTGTATATGATTGTCAAAAACATCCTGTGACTGAGCTAATAATTTAAGCTTTTTAAACTGCATAACTCTTTCAAAGTGTTCAGTATGAGTGAGATTTGGAGCCTTTTCGAAAGCATTCTAACAACTACATATAAATGCAGTTAAATAATTGTAAATTTCAGAGATTTTAAATCTTCTTACTTCTTGTAGAAGTTCTGGGTAGATGAGCATCTTATTGGGAGGTCCCCATTTTTCCCTGTTTATTAAAAGATATTCTTGAAGGTAATTTACTTTCTTGTCACAGATATTTGAGCTAGGCTGAAGGTAGCAATAAAGGTAGAATAAGATGTGTAGTGGCTCTATTTTTTTTTTAAGATAATATCCCAAGAATATTGGAAAATTTGAAAATAAGTGCTTCGGCACTGTTCAAAGCTTTGGAAAACAATGCCTGTTATGTGCTCTAGCAGACTTGAGGTGTAGAACTCATATGTAAAAGCAGTAGGGTGGTTTGATTATTGTGCAGTTTTGTCTATGGGATTTTTTTCCTCTGGATCCCCTTATAACTGCATTAACAGATTAACTTTTCATTAGAACAAGAATCAAGGGGTTTGATTTCTAACTTGGGGAAGTGCTGCAAGTGTGCAGAGGAGAGTTGCTCTCTTTTTTTTGTTGTTCCTGAAGGATGTGAAAGGATGCATAAGAGGCAAATATGGGGCAAAAGCATTGTTTTCAACAGGGTGGCCAACCTGTTGGTAAGAGGAGACTGTTAGAGTAGGGAAGATGTGGGAGGGAGACAACAAAACACTATCATGTGAGGATGCGGTAGACCAGGTGGGTAAGCACAGAATGTGAGGTGATGTAGACAGGAGAAACCAGGAAGTCAACAAAGCTGAAGAGGGCCCGCCCCACGTATACACACAGATAAATAAATGAATTGTGGGGAAAGATTTCATGCTTGAAGAAATTATCCTGACTAGCTGACTAGATGCTCATTTAAAGTGCCTGTACAGTAGAGTATGCACTATAGAGAAAGGTAGGAGGATTTGGAATTACGCATGTAGTTGCAGTGCTGTGATCTCTTCAGGACCAAAGGGATGGGGGTGGCATGGGGTAGGTCACGGGACTGGGTAACTGCTGTGGATGGATACAGGCTCTTCAGGGGGGCAGGCCAAGATGACAAGGAGTGGGAGTTGTCATGGAGCTTTGCCTGGGGACAGGTGATGAGTCAGCTGAGAGGTTGTGGATGAGGGTTAAAGACATACCAATATGGGTGACATTGGGGTGTGTATCTGCTACAGGCTGTTCAATTGGGAAGAAGTAGATGAGGCAGCAGATGTTACTGCTGTGTTCAAGAAGGGCAAGAAGGTTGTTCCAGGCAACTACTGACCATTCATATTCATCTTAATCATCAGAGAAAGTTAGGGAGCAAATCCTCCTAAAAGCCATTTCTGAACATATTAGCAATAACAAGGTGATCAGTGTAGGTCTATGTCCAACCTGATAACCTTTTTTAATGGAAGAGCTAAGTTGGATGAGGGACAGTAGTGGATCTTAGTTTTCCTGACTGAAGTGGGGCTTTCGATGCTGTATCCCATAGCATCCTTGCAGACAAACTGATGACTTACAGGGTGGACAGTGAGACTGAAAATGCCCTGAACTGCCAGTTTCAAAGGGTTGTGATTAGTAGCATGAGGTCCAGCTGGAGGTGTGTCGCAGGGTTTGGCACTGAGGCTAGTAGTCTTTAATGTTTCCCTTAAAGACCTGAGTGATGGAACAAGAGGAAGCCTTCAGTAAATGTGCAGAAGATAACAAAACATGAGTGGTGGAGACATCATCCTAGGCAACCTGCTCTATCTGACCCTACTTGAGCAGGGAATTTGGACTACACCAAAGTATCTTCCCACCTCAGTGATACTATGATTCTGCCTGTCCATTGCTGTTAACTCTACAGACTGGTTTTGCTGGCACTGCAACAGGTTGGGCAAATGAGGTCTGCAGAATCTCAGTATGGAAGTTTTATGCATAGATGGCTGTACCATTGCTCTCTTTACCCAAAAGGGAGAAAATGCAATTACAAACAAGCTTCCCTTACTATCTCCTTTGTCTAGGAGACCTGGTCCTTTTTTATAAGAGGTGGATGATAGTACTGCCCTGTGTTCTGACTTCTTTGAGGTATAAATGCTAGAGAAACTTGTGCAGAGGCCCTGTAAGTAGATGAAATAGAAAAAACTTGGCCAAAATTTTGTAAAAATGTTGTCACATTCTGACTTGCTTTAGCATGTGTCCAGTAACAGATCCAGATGTTAAAATCCAACTTTATATTACTTCTGAACCTGAGTAAATGTATTAAATGTTTACAGTGAATTTTGTCTGTCAGTGTGTCTGTGCAGTGTTCAAATATCATTGTAGTGAGGTGCAAAGATAGACTTTCAGGAAGGTACAAGAATGCAAAGAAAAATGAAGGAATAGTTCTCATTTTTTTGCTAGGGCTCTGAATTTGTTGTGTACAGGCAAGCAGCTGTTAGAATTGTGGGAAGATGAGCAAAATTTGAGATCCGAGTATGAATATGTAGATGAAACCTCTGAAGTGCTTTAAGAAAGTGATCATTTCAGTGTTAATGTGGATATCAAGACAGATTCATAGTACTTTCACTTAATAATGGAATAGCTGTTCACACATGCTCTTTACCTCTCTGTTATTGTGGTAAGTATACTACTAATGCTGGTAAGGCATGATGATCAAACTAGGAAGATAAGAAACATAAGTGGGTATAATAGTAAATGACAAACATTGTACCAATTCATAATTCACTTTCACATTTAATGTAATTTTTTATTGTAATGTGTTGCAACAGTTTCTTCAGTTTGCGCTGGGTTTTTGGGAAAAGTCTAACTGAAGCATAAACCAACTTGCTGTAGGATTTGTGATCTGTATTATAAATGCATCATGCTTTGTATATACCCTTGAGAATCAATGTAAACTTGTTTTGAATGCAGTGTGGAAAACTGTTAAAGGCATGATGGGGAATATTTGTATGTCACTAGTTCCATGTTTCAGTTCATTGTGTTCGTTAACTCTAATGTCGAAGCAGCCAGTGGTATGGTTGAAATTGTTTCTACCTTACTTCTAGGGATCAGATGATTGCCTTGTAAAAATCTGGGCAACTGATGATGGAAGGTTGTTGGCTACCCTAAGAGGGCATGCAGCTGAAATATCTGATATGGCAGTAAACTATGAAAACACCATGATAGCTGCTGGAAGCTGTGATAAAATGATCAGAGTTTGGTGCCTTCGAACTTGTGCACCCTTAGCAGTTCTGCAGGGCCACAGTGCATCTATAACGTCATTGCAGGTAGGTTTTTGCTTTGCAAAAATGCGTCATTTGATTGAGAAAAGAACCACCTGAGAATGTGCAATGTAATAAAAATGTATGCCTGGCAACTAAGCTCTGAAGTGAGGAGAAGTTTTCATGGTATTCATTGAGAATTAACAAATGTTTATTGTCAAAATGCCTGACCTTGAGGAACACCAGATGTAATCCTTGTTCAAAAAAATTGCATGACACATGTAGGCAGTTCTGTTTTGAAGTACCATTCTTTTGCAGGCTTGTGATTGTGGGCACAGGTGCATTGAGTAAGAGCTGCAGTCACTGGGAGTATTTTGATTTTGGTTTGTTTTTGTTTAGAGTTGCATGCTATTGCACAACTTTGGTGGTGGGGAGGGAGAACCCAGAGTGCTTTAGCAAGTAACTCAGAAGGGTTGTTCTGAAGGAAGAGTGACTCTGGGCAGCACTGTGTTCTTTCGGTGTTCATTACAATTTGTTTTCCTTAAGTATGGTTTGATACTTGATTTTGTTTAAATTTTTTTTTTGTGAGAAGTCAATGACTTGTGGAACTTCTTAGCACATCTGAAACAGATTAACAGGAGAACTTTTCTTTTTTTTCTTCCCCCTTCCCCCAGTTCTCTCCACTGTGCAGTGGCTCAAAGAGATACTTATCTTCAACCGGGGCAGATGGAACAATATGCTTTTGGCTGTGGGATGCTGGCACCCTTAAAATAAAGTTAGTTGCTATTTTATTTGTTGCTGTATCTTTTCATGTAATTAAAAATTATATATAAATGCTAGAGAAAAATTTGGCTGAAACAAAACTTGTCATTGGCTAGATCAGTTTGTGATTGTTGGGTATGATGTATTGCTGATGTGTCTGTAGCTTGCTTGCTTATCTCTTAGGAGCTAAGTTGATAATACAACATTTTGTGGAGTGTTGCAGTATATCTGTTAATTGAGGAAAAAAGTCTACCGTTGGGTTTTTTTTGTGTAATATAATGTCAAAGTTGGTGTTTTTTTGTTCTGTTATTATCTCTTAATCTCAAATGTAATGAAAATTATGTTGATAGAATTACTGCAATTTAGACTTCAAAATCCATTTTTTAAGGAGATGGTAATATCCTAGTATCAATTAAGATGAGATGTTTTTGATGTTTATTCTTCCTTTATCTGTATTACATTTTCATAGTTGCTATACTGTAGCATGGCAGAAGGCAGAATTCTTGGGCAGCTGTGTATTGGTGACTGAATTTGAGCCTGAAGTTTCTGCCTTAAAAAAACCACTAAAAATGTTGTCAGGACTTTCAAATAGAGATAGGTTGTTTTTTTAAAAAAAAAATCAGTTCATTCATTAGCTTTCAAATGCTTTTTGCTCTTTCTTTTCCCTTATCATAAACCACTTGTAGTTTAAAATTGGAAATTGTTTTTTTAGTAGTCATTAGTGATTTAGCTTTGGGAATGGCATGTGTTCGTTTGGATGTATACTCCTGGCAGGTAGGTTCCATTTTCCTATAGTTTTGGTAATGGCTGTTATAATATTTTTCTAGCAGTGTGATGAGGTTATGCAGAGCTTGCAGGCATGTTTGCCTGGGTACTTTTCTAGTTGCCTGGACTTTAACTATTGTCATGTTCTCTGGATGTTTTCTCTTTTTTTGGTACGGTAAATGAAGCTGCATCTCAGGTTGTTAATCCTCTGCTGCCTAGTGCATGCTGTAGTCAAAATAAGACTCACTCCCTTAATGAGAAGTGGCTTACATGCTTATTTTTATGGTGTGAGGGAGAGAATTGCTACCTTGCCAACATATTATTTTTCTTAAGGTTTCCTAAGTCTGAGCTCTTGTTGACAAGATGAAATATTGATCTGATTTACAAATCATGGTAAACCTTTTGAGCCCACATTTCTTTCTTTTAACTTTTTCCTTTCTTTTTTCCCCCTTTTCCTAAGTAAAGTTTGAGTCTATGGAATTGAATTTTGAAACAAATTCTGCTATTAGAGAATAGTGGAATCTTTGAGAGTTAAGTAGGTTATACTTTGAGCTGGCAGATGAATGCCCAGGAATGATAAACGAATGAATCATGGAGTTGGATGGGATTTGTCTTGAGGTAAAACTTAAGGAGGGAGAAAAGTGGCACCAGTTATGGTAGGGGATTCTCAAGTGATTTGTTTTTGTGGTGATATCTAATTGTAGAATGAAAATTTTCAGTGAGATGTACTCACCTAATATTAGAAGAATAGAAAATATTTGAGTAATGCTTTCATGTATAAGTAGTCAGCAGATGTGTTTAGGCAGTGGCGCAGAGAAAACAGATTAGTTCAGCTGTCTCATACAGCGCAGCAAGGAAGTGATCGAGTAACCCAAGTCACTCTGATTATTTGTTTTGCTTAACAACTGTGTAGATTAAATTTTATGACTGGATTTTTTTCTACTGTTCTTACTTTCTGTTCTGAAAGTATTTTATACATTGGGTTTGAGAAGAGAGAGGAAGCCATTAAGCTGTATTTCTTCAGTCTGGAAAAAAGCAAACGGATGAAGATGAGTCATGTACTGTCATGAGTGTGTTGAGGAGGGCATGTAATGAGTAATTGCTTGTTGGTGCTTGTGGTTCGAGAGGGTATCAAATAAAGGTAGCCAGTTCCAAATTGCACGGAGATGGTTCTTTACAAAATGTGAAGCTAAGCTACAAAACTCCTTGCCACAGGGTATTATGCATTATATGAAGATATTAAGAGGCATCACTGTGTGCTTTTTCTTTTTTTAGGTCTTTGTCTGAAATTAGTAGAGTTGTTATGTATTTGAAGTAATTGATTCTTTTTGATCCAGGGTAAAACTTGATAAAAATGTGGTAAAGTCCAGGTAAGAAACAAGTATGTCATTGGGACTGGAACATAACTATATGTCACGTCTGATGTCAAAATAGTTGGACACCTCAAAAAGTCTTAGTTTCCTGAATTGAACAGTATACTAGTTCAGGGGAACTTGTTAATTACAGAAAGTTTTGCTTAATGTGCTAAACTGTAAACTTCTCCAACTGTGATCATTATGCTTCTTCCAGTAAACCAAAATAAATTGTACTGAGAAACTAGGAGTATAGTGTAATCTTCCACAAGGAGGCTGCATTGCATGGCCAGCATATCTCAGTAATGGGTTTATGTTGTCATAACAGTTTTCAGTGAGGTGATTGCACTTCCTTACATGTTTTGATCTGATTCTGCTTCCAGAACTGTGGAAACAGGGCAGGTTCCCTCCACGTCCATTCAGCAATGTGCTGGGAAAGCAAGTGCTAGCAATATAAGAGCATCAAAGGAAAGAAAGATGCCTATTCGTTTTTCTCAGAAGGCCCTTAGTGAGGTTACTTTTTAAAACCATAATGTGTAGGCCAGCTGGAAGAGAGAATCACTGGTGTAGTGGAAAGTTTGTCCTGTAAAAAATGCAGCCTTGCTTCTGTTCAGTATCTCTAAAGAGAAGGAAAGCTGGCAAAGAAGACTTCTTACCACAGTTGTTCAGGCTCTGAGCTTGCTGCCCTGTATCTTGGTTCCAGCGCCACTCCCATCCCAGGAAGGAGAAATTGAAACTTGAAGCAAGACCAAGAGTTCTGAGTAGTACAGGTGAAGGGTGCTGTAACATTCATAAGTCAAAACTTGGTTTCATACTCCTCCTGAGCTTGACTGCAGCCTGTCTTTCAAGAATGGAGTTGCTGTCAGTGGTGTGTGTTACTAAATTATCCAACACTTCACATGGGAACTGGTGGTGAAGTTAAAATTTTAGCTACTTAAAAGCAAAAAACAAAATCTGTGTATCTCACCCCCTGGTTTTTGTACTCAGCCCTACTTGAATCATCTGGCAGTGAGGTAAGATTATGAGCTGTTGGGCAGCCTCGTGATGATCATATAGTTGACTGTAGCTTCAAGGCGACTGGCAGTGCCAGCAGTATTTTGCTTAATTTTTTCTTCAAATACTGGAAAGGCAGAGTTGGAATACGCTATTGTGTTCAGTGCTCTCAAATTAAAAATAGTTTTGTTCTTAACTACACTGAGAACTGTTTCAGTGGAACCTGTCTTGGATGGTTAAGTCTACTGTAGCAATTCCCTGCCTTTAACTGAAAATTGGACTTCGTTCCTCCTGGGAAGAACTCTTTCTGAAGGCAGTCTTTGTAGCTTTTTCAGGAGATGAGGAAATTAAAAAATTGTTCTTATTTCCCCACTTATAAAATAAGATCAAATATTATGGAACAATTATTTCTCTCAAGAGATGATGAAAAATTGGAAAGCTCACTATCTGGAAAACTGTAGTATTTGCCATTAAAATGGACTTTGACTTTGCTTAAGCCTTCTAATGCAGAATGCCTTACCCCAGTTGTGTTTTCTGGGTTTTGGTTTTTTATCTCTGCAAATGTTTTTGTTTCACTCTTAGATTGCAAAAACTCTTTCAATTCAGCTTTGCCAGCAACTCTGCTGCAGTGAATTAATTAATAGTATCTCTGAAATTAGAAACTTCCCATCTTTGTCACAATTTCTTCATAGCTTTGTTAGTTGAGGCACGTTCAGTATTTGGGTCAGGCATATAGCCCAGTCAGGGGATTTTTGGTGACAGAGCTCTGTTTTGACGAACTGCAAAAGGACACATTGTAGTAGATTTGGTGTCACAGGATGAAACACAGACATAGCACAGTTGACTGCAAAATTCTCACATTGTCCAGTGGAGAGTGAGCAACCTTGTTCACGTGCTTCTGTGACTAGTGTGGATGCATGTTCTTCAGTATTCTAGAACCTCCTGTGTGCTACTCTTCTTTCACTGAAGAGATTTCTGACCAGGCAGTTACCACATATGTCTAAAATCGGTAACATTCCAGGTAGATTAATTTAGTTTCCAAACAAGAGGAATGGCAAGATTTGTTGTTGCTGTAAGCATGGAATTCAAAGAATGCAGCCCAAACAAGATGGGAAAACAATTGAAAATTTAGGCAATGGAGACTTTCCCAGGATTTAATCTTTTGTTACTATTCTGCGTGGTGATAAAAACACAGAAGTTGGATCCTGCATCAGTTGACAGTAAGGAGGAGGGAGAAAATCTGCCTCAGGTCATCAGAAATTGAAAAATAATGTACTTCAGGTTGAAGGGAGAATTATTACAACTGGTCAGTGCAGTACTGCAAAATATTTGCATATGTATCTTCTCTGAGACAAGAGAGTTATTGTTATTCTTCTGCCACCTGTTTGGATCACAAGTTTCTAGTGTTAGCCTGTTACTGACAGGCCGTATGCATAAGGCAGCAGAAGTGTCTCACAGATTTGGATAGAGGAGCTTGCTGAACTGCTTTTGTTCCTCTATTTTTTTTTCCCATAATTTTAAAAAGAGGAAAAATAACTCAGGAAAAACGTGTGCTGGTAATTTTGACATTGCTGTTTCGGACAAGACATTGATTTCTTAATTGTCATCTGTGTGATGTGGTACTTCCTATTTGCTTTCTTATGCAGAAGGCACTTGGTATTAAAAGGACTGGCCATGCATCAGAATTCAGATACGTTGAAGCTTTTTCATTAACCTGTGAATAAAGACTTAATGTGGAGATGTTACATACACATCTGTTTTCTGTGAAGAAGTCTTTCATGAGCTATTACATGACCAGAATTAGGTTAGTCTGCAGAGTTTAGATCAATAAACTAACAAATATTCTCAATGCATTTATTGTTTTATAAAGTGAAACACTGGGCTGGAACCAGGACAAACAATTGTCTTGGTTTCCCTGAGTCGCAAGAAATTATACTTTTGTCCCCTTTTCTTGCTTCTCAAAAATACTGATTGCCCAACTCATTTTGCAAAGATCACAGTCCTGCTCTGTTGTAAAAGAATGATATAATCCTTTGTCTCCTAAATGCTTAAACATTAGAGAGACAAGTTTAAGAATTTAAATTGGTTATCTATACTAGAATGTAAGTGCATACTTGCTCTGTCTTGCAGCTATCCTAACTTCAAAGGTGAAGTTCACAAACAAGGGTGGAATAAAACAGCAGCCTATTTATCTATTTACACTTGTTCCAAATTATGTAAGATGCATATTGAATTGTCTGAAAGTTCTTTTATATTAGAATCTCAGCTCAACAGATATCAACCGTTTTGTAGAATACATCTTTGTCTTGTTTAGTGTATCTTGCTGTGAAGTTTCCTTTCACAAATCTGCAGGGAGTTACCTTAAAATTCCTACAGGAAAGGTCACAGAAACAGCCTGCACTGAATGGACAGTTTGGAGAAAGATTTCTTACCTGGTATTGCTGATGTTTATTACTTTATGCATTAGAATCACTAAGTTTTAGTGCTTATTACTTTGAGATAGCTGTAACTGATCAGTGGAGAAAGATCTTTTATGCACCTGCCTTTAGTTGAAATGAATTATATAGGCCATTCTGCTTTTAAAAGAGAACATTTTGGATAAATTATGAATATTCATTCTTTTATCTTAGAAGAAATCTTTAGTGATGACACTTGTGGGTGTAGTGCTGCTGTTCTCTAGTAAGTTAATTCTTTGAGGGAAGATTGCAGATGGCATACTGTGCAAGACCACCTACTGGTTTGAGGTTGCTGCAGAATCAAAGTAGTGATGGAAGAACCTGATCTGATTTCGTTTGGTTTTACACGCTCTTAAAGTGCCAGATGCACTGAAACGTTAGTTCTGCTTCCACATCGGGTTCTGAAATGCCTAGTGGAAAGCAACTGCCACAAAGTAAAATCCCTTACACGCTTCTAACCGATGTCCTGACGTTTTGGGCAGTATACCGAACTAGACCACAAATAATATATGTCCTTTGAAGAAACTGTTATATTCTAATATTGTGAAACTCCAAATTTAAATTTTTTCATTCCCTTGTAAAAGCAGCCTTGTGCTGCAGGAGAAAACCAGAGTTCCAGTATACCCAGTGGTTTAAAACTGAACTTAATGGACAACTGGCTCTGTTCTGCTTTGCTGATGACTTCAGGAGAGTGTTTTGTATAGAAATATCAGAGGGAAGAGGGGAATGGGATTTAAGTTGTGATACAACTCTCCTTGGTACTTGTATTACTTAGTCCATCTGCATGTCTTAGTTTCCTAAAGATCTGATCATGAAGCATAGTCACACAAAATTGTTTATAGATGGGCAGCCATCTGTTCCTTCATATTTAATTTTATCCTTCTGTGCTTTATTTCTAAGATACTAACTTGTGTTTTGGAACCCTAGTAGGAAGTTATTCAGCTGTTTCTTTATTTGTAGTCCAAGGCCAACGAAGTTTACAGAACGTCCTCGACCTGGAGTCCAAATGATCTGTTCTTCTTTTAGTGCTGGTAAGACTTTTTTTTTTTCCCCAACTTCTTTGTGTCAATATAAGAAGTCATTTGAAGAGTAAAATAAAGTACAATACAATTACTCTAGCATGTTTCCTGTAAATAAGATGATTTTGAGTTGAAGTGGGTATTGAAAACCCTCAAATATTTAAAATAGAAATTTAGAATTTATGCATTCATGCTTGGTGCTGTGGAAATTCTTGGAAACAGTTAAACATGAAATGTTGAAAGTAAGTCTCTTGTGATTGCAAGTCTTTTTAAAATACGATATAAAACTTTTTTATCAGAATGATTCTCAGACTTGGCTTTATCTGAGGTGTAATTCAAAGGGATTTGTATAAGAAGATGTTGATTACTGAGTTCTCATGGTCTGAATTTCATTGATTCCAGAGCTGGCAACAGAAGAATGCAACATAAATAATTGGATAAAATATCAAAACGTACTGGAGTTTTAGTTCCATTTAATTTTTTTTAAGATTGAGGCTTCTAAGGGCTTAATTGCAAGCAAATTACTCTCGTTAGCTAATCTTTCAGATACATCTGCTATTGCATATTTGTCTGACAGTAAATGTGAGATAATTCAGTTCCAGTTAATCTTCTGAGTTTCTAAATCTTCTTTTTACTTAAAGGTCAGTTACAGGCATATGAGATACAGCTATAGATTTCAGAGAATAAGTTGAAATACTTGATATTATATCCCTTTGAAGATACTGTAATAACAGTAGATTTCCCTCTTTTAAGTCTTATCTGTTTGTTTTTCTCAGGTGGAATGTTTTTGGCCACTGGGAGTACAGATCACATCATTAGAGTTTATTTCTTTGGATCAGGTCAGCCAGAGAAGATATCAGAGTTGGAGTTTCATACTGTAAATACTTTTTTAAAATTACATATGTATTTGATTAAAATAATAATTTGGATAAAATGGGATAGTTCGGAAGAATGATTTTTTTTTTTTTCTTTTTTTTATACAGGACAAAGTTGACAGCATTCAGTTTTCTAATAGTAGTAACAGGTAAGCACACTATTTGTTCTGAGCTAGTCTTTTGACATTTGTTAATACCAGTTTCTGGAAGTAGCTATTAAAAAAAAAAAGCTTTCTGTTTTGAGCTTCATCCAGTAAAATCAGGTATAGCTATTGGAATGTCACTGTTTAATAGTACTTCTTCAGTTTTGCAGTTGTTTTCATTGTAATGATTAAAGTATTTTGAATTTGCCAAAATTAAGGAGTATAAAAATACTCGGAATTTCTTCCTAAGAAATGTTTGTGTATATATATTCACATATAAAATACATGCATTTTTAGATCTATTTTAATATGTAAACATTTTTGAGGTGACTGCTAGATAGAGAAAGAATATCAAACTAGATTTAACAATATTTTGTTTAGCTAGCCTAATGTGTTTTGAGTGTTTCACTTTAAGTTCTGGGTGTTGGATGGGAAAGATGCAAAAGAAAAAAATTAAGTTTATTATGAAGTATCTGACCTAATGTACACTTTTATCATGATACATTGTGCTCCACCCACCTCTTTCTTCTCCTCCTACCCCTGAACCCTCAGGAAGAAAAAAGGTGGGGGAGAAACTCAAGCTGGGAAATAATATCTTCAGATAAATATCAGACTACTTATACAATGCTATCTTATTTTTGGCCACTGGGAGTACATATCACATCATTAGGGTTTATTTCTTTGGATCAGGTCAGCCAGAAAAGATATCAGAGTTGGAGTTTCATACTGCAAATACAATATGGGAGGGGTTTTTAGTTTAAATCATGTCTGTACTACTTCTCTCAGGGATTTGGCCCTTAAGCTGTTTTTTATCCCTTCAGTTTCTTCCTTAGCTTTACCTGGTATAGTAGGGTCAGTCTCTTAGAATGCTCATTGAGTTTTGGTCTCCCTGTGCCAGAGCATTGTCATAACTCAGTAAGGTGCACCCGAAGAACAGTTTGTTTGGAAGCGGTTCAGCGTAGGTAAGCAGGTTTGACTTTTTGCAGACCTTTGAATTTTTTGCTGTTATGGGAAGGGTTTTTCACCTCAAACCATTTGGACAGCATTCTAATACTCCCTGGACTTCTTACTCATAGCTTCTAAATTCTGGAACTTTAGTTTTCAAATGTCTCTTTTGTACAGATCTGCCTTTGATCTCCAAGTAACTTTTTTCCCTTTTTGTTAGATTTGTGAGTGGAAGCCGTGATGGAACAGCACGAATCTGGCAATTTAAGCGAAGGGAATGGAAAAGCATTTTGTTAGATATGGCTACTCGCCCAGCGGGGTAAGTGATGTAAAATGCTCTTCAATCAGAGAGATTCTTTAGGGCCATTGATATAATTTGCTGACTTATTAAAAATAAAATAAAAAAAGACTGCAAGAGAAAAGAAGAAGTGGGGGCTTAAATTATTATTGCTTAAATGTATTACAATGTACTGTATAGCACTCAGCTGTGGAAGCTAGCTTGTCCTGAAACTAGTTCCACTAGTATTTTGATTAGATTAAAAGAATAAAAGATACTCAAAACCCATTAAAGGACAAATTTATATGGCTTTTTACATAGACATTTGTTTCTGGAGCATGAAAGCCAGGTCAGATCTGTTCCTGAGACTTTGCATTTCTGTAATATTTACAGATATTGTGGAACCTGCAGGCCCAGAAAAGCAGTACTGGATTTTTTTCAAACAGCATGCCAGAGCAAATAAATCGCTTGTTCTTTAATGGATTCTCATTTGTTAAAACAATCTGAGAATTTACAACAGTTTGTAGGTGTGAGAAGCTTCTGTATGCTAGAGCAAGCAACAAAAGAGGCTTGAAATTGGAGATTGACTTAGTAGGAATTGTGGCTTGTGCCTTTTTATTTTGGTATGTTTTCCAGCTGACATGCATTAAAAAGATGTACAACAGGTTTAAGGGATAAGCCTTCTTCCCCTTACTGTTCACATGGAGTGGTTTGAAGGATGGTATTTAGTAGAAAAAAAAATGTTTTCAGGAGTAATCCTGTAGAAAGATATTTGAAAGACCAAGAAAGGGGTGGAATAGAAGGCTAAATAAACTGTCATTTTGTTAGGTGTTTAGATCAGACAGTATCTTGTCAGCTATGGACAGATGCAACAAAACACAAATAGCAAACTGTTGGACAAGAGTGTATAAAACACTGGTATTTCGATAACAGACTGAGTTACTCTCAGTAAAAATTAGTAATTTTAACTGCTTCTGGGAAAAATAAGAACTGATTCTTCTTCATTGTGGTCATAAATGCTGAGCTTGTCTGAGAACCTAAACTCATTTCAGTGAAGCACCTTTAGGAGAATTCTGTTTTGTCCTTGTGACTAGAGGGATAAGTGCAGTCCCAAATTTGATCTTTTCTCACAAGCACAGTTTTATCAAAGAAAATGAAACTGCTACACTGAAAGAGCAGAGTGAATTCAGCTTATAAAGCCTCTCGAGTTCTGAATCAAATCTAGAAAGGAATCTGGCTATAATTATATTTTCTATTCCTGAGTTGTACAGTATTGTGTTGTAGTGCTTACTATATGTATTTTATATGTCTACTCAGTGTTAACATGCTATTTTGGCACTTGGTTGATGATTTCCCAGAACTAAATGTGCTTGAAAATTCAAGGGTGATTAGTCCTTAAACCACACTGACAAAAATGCAATTTCGGAGTATTCTGGTAGATTATATTACAGATGACTGTTGTTTGGATTTCATGCAAGATTAAGTGCCATCATTACCAATAGTAAAGTGATACAGGGGTAGTGGTGTAGTACTAAATGTAGCCTGAGAATTTAACTAATTTAAAGGTATAATAAATACTTTGCTCCATATTCAGACCTACTTACTACAAATATTCTCCAGTACAAGTTAATGTTCCCAGACTGACTAGTTTGGATTTTCATTCTTTAGATGTCACAAATACTGTAGCTATCAAATTTAATTGAGTTAGGTGGGCATTTTCTGGAAAAAACAGATCAACATATTCTGTAAGATACTAAGGTATCTACAATTCTTTGGGTTTGTATGTGCTACGTAATGAAAAGCATCTTTCATTTCTCCAGTTTCTGGAAGAAGTAATGCATCTGTTCTTAATAATACAGCAAAATACAGAAATATTTTTACTCATTAGTAGTGTTAAACTATTTTGGCATACTAGGATTGCTTTGAAATTTCTTGCTCTTTTGTTTTAGACCAAGTTTGCAAGGAGTTGAAGATAAAATCACAAAGCTGAAAGTGACTATGGTGGCATGGGACCGCCATGACAACTCTGTTATAACTGCAGTAAATAACATGACTCTGAAAGTTTGGAATTCTTTTACTGGCCAACTCATCCACATTCTCATGGTAAAGTGCACCATCTTGATTTATCAATCCTGAATGCAAAATTTATGTGTACATCATCAACATTCTTCTTTATATGTTTTTTTCCCATCTGAAAAGTGCCTTGACAAATGTTTCCAGATAATTGAAGTGCCATAGGGAAGTCTGTTTACTGCTTACTAGAAAATAAAGCTTTAAAGCTGCAAATGACCATTGCTGTTCAAGGTGTCAGAAACTAACTTTGGACGGGTTGTGGTTTAATTTTTTTTTTTAACTGAAGTGACATCTTGAAGGAGGAAAGGAAACAATTGTTTCTTTTTACCTTTATTTTATGTGATAAATGTTTTGAAATGCTATTAATGGATAAATTTGCTCGGTTTAAGCAGAGACACTTGTGCAACCTAATCATTTAATGGGTACAAAAAATTAGTCTTCTAGCTAAAATAAATCAACAGTTTTACTAATATCTGATACTTTTTTGTAACTGAGAAAATGGGTAACTTTAGGTAATTAGATGCTCTGCTTAGAGAAAGAAACATAGTATTAATTTTGGAGATGTTATCTAACTTTTACTTATATATTTGATTCTTTATTTTATTTAAATTAAACTTCTAACTAATACTCTACCTAAAAAAATGGAAATCTGTGGAACGTTAAGACCCAAAAATACCAAATGTTGTGGACTGTAATATTTTTAAAATCCTGGTGAAAGTATTGGGACATACTTGTTGTGAAGGTGACGAACTTGACGTACTACTTTGGAATCTAAAATTGCAACTGGAAAGAAGAGTATAATGCACTACTACAGAAAAAAAAGTATCGTCAAAGTAGTTATTTTCTGGATATTTTCATAGTTTAATGTGGCAGTTGCTAGTGTTACCATATTGAATTATTGGGTAAATATGTCAGACAATAGTCATATTCTTCTTCCTGTGTCTTTATTTTCAGGGTCATGAAGATGAAGTGTTTGTGCTTGAACCTCATCCCTTTGATCCAAGAGTTCTCTTCTCTGCTGGACATGATGGAAATGTCATAGTTTGGGATTTGGCAAGAGGGGTCAAAATCCGGTCTTACTTCAACATGGTAATTATTGTGTTTTATGCAGATATGCCAAAGCAACCATCCTGAAGTTTTTGGTTTTAGTATGTTCTTATAGAGACCATGCTGAAGCATGCATATAGGGCAAGATCCTGCATCTGGTGATGTCAAGAGAAATTCCTGTTCAGTTTAGCGGGGCAAAGAGTGAATCTGTAAAATGTAAGACGTTGTTTCTTTGGCTGTATCTCATAGTGTTATCTTTGTCTATCCATGTAAAATTAGTGTTAGTTTTGTTATCAGAGATCATGTGTAAGAGACAGGATGACAAAGACCCTCCTTTAGTGCTCTGTTTCCTGCCTGGTGAGCTAAGGTGGAACTTGGTTTATTTTTGCATTACTAATTCTTAATCTGGCTAAAGCTCTTCAGGAGTTACCTGATTTTGTACAATGTTGTCTGATGCCTTGGCCCATTGAACTGAATACTGTCAACCTTTCTGTATAGAGCTCCTCCAAACGCAGGTTTCAAATTTGGTCTGTTCTGCACTGAACTAATTCTTCTGCATGATGGATGCAATAGGTGTTTTCATCCTTTATATTAAGTGGGTCTTTGTACACATCTTTTTCCTCAAATAAGTAATGATGTGTTATGCAATTCAGACTTTGTCTCCTGAAGAAAATTACAAAAGTCTTTGTAGAATATGCAGAATCATTTGGAATGCTGAGTAGGCAAATGGGCTTCAACCATAGTGGAATAGCAGTCTTGTAAAGATCATCTGAAGGAGAGACCCACCATAGATGTACTGTCAAAAAAAGGGGCATTTAGAAATGAAGTCAAGCCAGGAAGGTCACTCTGAACCTAAAGAAAAGTTTTGAGATGTGCAGTACAGTTCATAAAGTCTCTGAGGAAATTCAGCCAAGCTTAATTGAGCGTGACCTAGACTACTTCAGCGCTGACCTAGGTAGGTTCAGTAGTGTTCTCTCTGTATTGATTTCTGTAAGTCAACTTAGGAAGGATCCAAGACAATCATCTTGGAACGATGAGCACAGATCTTCATTACTCAGTGCTATTCACTGTTACTAGTTGAGGTGTATGTTCTCATTGCATGGTCAGCTTGCCTTTCCACCACTACTTAAAATGGATCTCTGATGGTTTTCATGAAGTTTAAGGTTAGAAGAGACTGAGTTCATCTGTTCTTTCTAACACAGGTCCATTTAAGAGCTATAAGGATCTAAATTCAGGGGCCTGTGGTGTTAGTCAACCCCTGAAAGACTGAAATAGTTGAGAGCGCAATGCAACACAAACGCTTAAAAAGGGTAGGAGTCACATATGTTTTAAGATCTTCTGAAACAGAGAAATCTGTAGACAATCAGAAGGTGTCAGCAGCTAGTACTCTGTGCTTCATGTTAGAAATTAATACGAGAAAGTCTGCTTGCTGTATGAGGTAAGGGGAGTTGTAAATCTGGTAATCAGTTGGTCTCAAACTAATGGATTAAGTTATACGAGCCAGGTATGCAAGAGAGGCATATCTCTACAGTCTGAGTATTTCACCAGCCAGTCTTCTGTGTTTGATGCTTCAAAAGACATGGGCGGAAGTTAGAGGTCTTAGATGGTAGGGAGAGGAGATTGCGCAGTCACCTCTGCAGAGCTGCAAATGTTAAGTGTTCTGGTTTACTATGGGAGGGCATGAATATGTACAGAGCTGCCAGTCTTCTCCATTTCCTAAATGATATATTAGCTGGGAACATAAATAGATTAGCCACTGTTAAATTATTCTGATAAGCATTGTTACTTTCACTGACTTGCTCAATATGTCATTTCATACTTCTGATAAAGAAGATAGAGGGTGAGAAATTTTACAGATTGTATTCTTTTGGATCAAACAGGAACCTCATCTGGAGCAACCAAACCTAATAATTGAATGACATGAGATATCTGCTTTATCATTCAAGAACCTCTCATTATCATTGCCTGGTCTGCAGTACCAGAATTAGCACTGGGTGACTTTATCATAACAAAAGCTTCTTAAAAACAAGTTCTGACCTTGGGGGTATTGGTTGAATTAGCAAATTCATGGATGACTGTTGGCTTAAAGTTAGTCTAGTCAGGTATGCCTATCCTAGATGGACTGCTTTATACATCAAAAACCTTGTGGCAGATTCCTAAAGTAGAGTCACATATTTTTAAGTTGCTTTCCATCCTGCTTCAAATACCTTCATTGTCAGCATTAAAAAATAATTTGAGGGATGCAGGCAATGTCAGTCAGTTTGGAACTTAATTCCTTTATCTAGTCAGTGAATGTGCAATTGCAAAGAAAGCCATAGTAACCAACCATACTTTTTGTTTTGCATTTAACTTGAGCTTTGATTCCCCCATTTATTTGTGCCTTGCTGGTTACAAATTAGTCCCACTAGGTGACTCTACTGATGCTACAACATTCTCTCCCTGGTTTTTAAACTTAAGGTTTGCTTTTAAATCAATTGCCACAGTCACAGTTAATTTGAAGTGTATTTGGTCTGTTGGCCAGATTTTGGTCTTTAATAGTAATCTCAGTCCCATAAATATCACATGGGTTTACTCTCAGTAAGTATATATATTTTATAAATGTCCCATTTTGACCTGTAGGCTTTACTTCATTTGATATAGTTGTATAAGCATTGCATAAATGGGTATTAGAGTTCATGGACATTCAAAACTGGTTTAATTCAGTGGCTTGAGTCACCTAAACTCATGAGAGTGAAATTTGGCGCAGAAATATGTGTGAGATGGTTAAAGCTTTCTAGGCAATTTTGAGATGCAGCAAGTAAGTCTTGAGATAGTTTTAAATTGCATGTATGAATGCAGGTATTTGCCTTTTGGTCTATGTAATATTGATGTCAGTGCTGACTTAATACAGCTGCTAATGAAGAATGTATTATTGGTGTATTTGTGATTCATTTTTCCAAGGGATCATATGAGGTTGTGGCTTTAGTGTATTAATATAAGGGCAACTTCACATGCTGTATTTCCCAGCATTCCAAATGAGCATTCCAAAGAAACGGTAATAAACCTTAAGTGATTGCTGCAGACCTTATATATTTCCTTGTTTCAGACCTTATATATTTCACAAAAACTGTTATTGCTGCAGAAGAGAGCAGCACAGACCCTTGTAAATGTTTAAATTGTGGCTCATTTTGCTGAACACTTTATAAGATGCAGGTGTCTTAGTGGATGATCCAGGGAAAAAATACACTGAATGGTGGGCTGTCTGGTGAAAGCAGCTGCATGATAATGTACATGAAGACATATTTGAAATGCACCTCCTTACTTGGAACTGCTATGAGGCATCTGTATCCCTTGTGTGGTAAGGCACCTTTCCAACAACTGAAGGAGGTTCCTGCGTTCCTAAAGGAGGGCACAGGAGAACGTGACACTCATCTTTCATGATTTCCTTAGGTGTTGAGCTCAGAAATGGAAGACCTGGATTCTGTTCTCAGTGGTAAGGTGCTCAGTTCATCAGCCACTTAGCTAGGAGGGCATCTTGGCTAAAAATGTTTCGACAGGACTTCTTCCCAATTTTCCCCTGAAGCTGTGCCACTGTGGAGAGATGTGAATCTGTAGCCTGGGAATGTAGGCATTGGGTTGTTTTCTTGGGTATGCAAATCACATTCTAGGCAAATTAAAAAGTGGTAGAAATTATCTTTGGCTTCAGGCAGGCTTTTGAACTTGCAGGATTTAGTGTTCTGTTAGATCATACATAGAAGCTATACACCATTGTCATAGCATCTGTTTTCTTTAAGGTGTTCTCACTAAGTTACTTCTTAATAGATCTAACACTGTTGGTTTGTTAGAAATGCCTGGGGTGTCACTTGGATGGTACATGGTGCATCTTAGCCTTAACATTTTTAATTCCCTTAGGCTTTAGGCAGAAGTTTCTCAATTCTGAGAATGTATGAAGGGGAAAAAGGAAAACTACTAGGACTTGAGAATCTTCCATATCAAAAAGGAGATATCTAGTGATGTTAGGCAGATGCACAGCTTTTTGTTTGGTTTGATGATTGGATTTTGGTTGGTGTTGCAATTTGGACATTGAGTACTGGAATTCCTTGAGTCTGACCATAAATAGCTTTATGGTGTTATGGTGATGCCCTTGATTGTTATTTTCTTGACTTTGGCAATTTCCTTTAAGTGATACTTCTTGGGGCTGAGCGCCACTGATTCAGACTGCTTGCAAAAAGCATTCTGTCTGGGACCTTTCAGTGTAGGTTTCTCTTGTGATAAAGCTAATAGTTCTTGTCCTGTGAGTGGGCTGCCCCACAGAAGAATATTAAAAGAAGTTTCCTAAAAGGTTTTGAGTTATGTACAGCCCTGTAGTTCTGTTTTTTCTCTTTATGTTGGTTGGTTTTTGTTTTTTTTAATAATTTGGTTTACAGCATAACTTTATGAACAGTTGCAGGAACATACGGTGGCTCTTCTTTCTTAAAGTATGCTGTTGAAAGTATGGAGACTGTACAACAGCAGCAAGACTAAAGATTAGGAGAGAGCAGACATTTTTACAGTGTTTTTCACTGTAGAATAGTGGAATTTTTACTGTATCTTTGAATGTCATTGTTTTGCCGGAATCTGATGTCTGACTTGGTAGATTCTGTAGGTAAGCATTGCGATTACTGAATCAGAAAGCTTGTGTTTTAGTTGTTGAAGACTAGCCTTACACTGTGTAAGAAATCTTTGTGTAATGTAGAAATTAATCAAGTAGGAATATTGAAGCCTTTCAAGAAAAAATTATTCTCCTGGTCAACAGATTTCAAAAAAATCCCAAACTAAACAAACAACAAAAGACCTTTTATGGGTAGGTATTCTCTTCTGTCTTACTGGATTGACTCTCATTGCGAGTTGCAGCTTTGAGAAGGCAGGCTTTGCTGTAGCCAGCAGTAGGCCTTCTTGTCTGATGTGATTTGTGTGCCTCGGGGGTCTCCTGTGTGCCTGAAAGCCTGTCAAGGTCAGCCTTTTGCTTATTTGTAATCTTAATGTGTTCCCGATTGTGAAGTGATCATCGGGACTGATTTTTATTATGTTACTATAGCTTTAAGACAGCCTTTCTGAGCACTGTCACGTATTGTGGTTCCTTTGCAAGGTGCTCTGTGTGGTAGTTCTGGAGACAGCTTTGAACTCAGTGCAAAGGTAGGCCTTAGTTCTTTCCTTGTATTCTGAAGAATACTTTGAAATACTGATACAAAAAAATGTTTTTCGATCTTGTACTAAATTCATGGATCTGAGTACTTCAAACCTTCCTACCTTTGTGACTATCTGACTTGCTGGAAGGCTAAGCCGCCTCAACCTTTGGCACTTAAAGGTCAACATATATATCTCTAACTGTTGTGAATTTGACGATGAGTCTCCTCCTAAATGCCAAAACACATTTCGTCAGAGCATATATAAATTCCAGGAGTAAGTTTCAGAAATGCATTACAATTCGAAATAAATAAACTAGTGATTTGTAGCAACCTTCTGATTCTTTTGGAGGAAGAAGAAAAAGAAAAAATTCTAACTAAACCTGCTCTCCCCCTTTCACACCTTCAGCTTCCTTTGAAATGACAAGTAACTCAGTTATATTTGTGAAATAAAAGCCTTAATCTCTCCCAGAAACACTGCTGCTCTCCTCTGTGTCACTGAGTAAATGTTGCTTGCCCTGGAAACCATATTGGTAGCTCAAGAACAGCGTATGATTTCTTATGGCAGTGTAACTCTTAGTGCTTGAATTTGTGTTGGTCATTCTTATGCCCTCGGTCCTCCTTTTACAGTAATGGCCAGAAAAAAGAAATAAAAGATAACAAACCTTTAAAATTGCAAAGTGTGAGGATGCCTGTTGCATCCATATTGGAGAAGATACAGGCCACAGTTGCACTTCTTGGCTGTTTTTGAAAAACTGATCCTGGAGCTAAGACATGCTCTTTCATTGAAAACTCAAAGGACAACAATGTCTTTGATAGCTGTAGTTGGTGTATGGTAGGAGGAGGCTTCTTGCAATTTTTCATGTGCCCTAGGAAAAAAAAAGTGGGATTTTGTGTGTGTGTGTTCTGGTTTGTTTTTTTTTAACTGGGGCCTATTTTCATCTTGATCTGTGTACCAGAATCCTAGCTGTTTGGTTTGATTCTAGGCACTCTCTTGTTGGAAGCTCATGATGAATAGTCTCACACTTTCATGTAAAATGCATTAGTTAAAGTTTATGTAAGTAGACATGGTTTCCAGAACTGAAAGCGTTGTGGCTTCTTGTGTTCTTTCCAATATATTAATTATCAACAATTATGAACTTAGAACCTAAATATGAATATTTTTTAAACAAAGGACTTAAACACTTTTGTGTTTATTTCACAAAATGTCTTAATAGCTTATTCAAAGATTTGACCACTGTGATGAGCATAGTTTCTTCCGTCTGTATTAAAAAACATGCATTAAAACTGGCATTAAGTAAGCAGCTGAATTGAAAAGTGACACTTCTCTAATAAGATCAAGTTTTGGAGGTGCTGTTTCCATATAAATTTAGTAACTTAATTTTGTCCAACTTCATTTAAAATTGTCAGCTCAGAAGCAAATTAGTGAAAATTTTACAATAAAATCTGGACTTAACTCCATAAACAAAGTTATTATTATTTTTTTATTTTTTCTTCTCAAGAAAAATTGTGGCAACTAAAACAGAGATGGGGACAAAACCTTTTTTTATGAATGGATATCTTACTGGAACCTTATGTAAATAGGTGTGGATCCTTTCAGCAAGGTAAAGTTACATGACTTGACATTGTATTGTCACATCAGAACTTAAACATAGTCATTCTCTTTAACGGGTATATTAACAGAGAACAGCAACTCTAAAGTTCTTGATATGGAAGAACTTTTTAAAGTACT
The DNA here is from genome assembly GCA_013396735.1 of Grallaria varia. Lineage (NCBI taxonomy): Eukaryota > Metazoa > Chordata > Aves > Passeriformes > Formicariidae > Grallaria > Grallaria varia. Next base: position 130,487 of record VWZG01009608.1, read on the forward strand.
ACTTGGTTGGAGTTTGGAAAGTACTGCAGAAGTCAGTATTCCTTGGGGGGGTGGCGGGGTGCGAGACAAACCCAACAAAAAACCAAAGCAAATCCAGAAAAGCTTGTAGTCTTGCAGCAGGATAAAAACCTTAATGAGTCTGCAAACTTTTTAGGTATAGAATTGTAAAATTCAAATGTCTTCTACTTTCAGCATTGAATTGTAAAAATTGTATGTCTTACCTTGTCTTACCAAGTTGACTAGTAACTGAGGTTGGCTTCTCCAATGAAGTCTCAAATTTGATGGGACAGTGCTTGTTATCAGAAATGTGAAAATACAGAGCTGTGGTTGAGAAAGCTGGTCTGGATTTTTTAGCAATATTTAAGACCATCCATTTAGCATGGCTGACTTAATGTATTTGTTTTACCCCAAATTAAAGAGAAAATACCTCTAAGGGGAAAAATTGCCACAGCTTATGTAGCTTTCAAGCAAACATGCATAATTTCTCTCAGCACTATTTAATTTTTAGAGAAAGGATTATATATTGTTACTTGAAAACTCAGTTAATTTTAATTTTAACTTTTAATCTCTATACACCGTCAGGTGCATGAAGTGAGATAGTCATGTAAATAAAACTTGATAGACATTTTTGAAAAGCTGGGTACTCCTGAAGTACTGTTTGTGAAGAACAAAAGTTTTATTTCACTGGGAGATCTGTGTCTGCACTTGAGAAAATTAGACTCCAGCATCTGCTTCCCTTACTTAAAGGATTACAACATGACCTTATTTCTAACAGTTACTACTACAAAAGTTAGGTAGAAGATAAGGTGTTTTGAAAGGATCTTAAAATGGTGCAGAACTGCTCATTAAAACTTTATTTATTTATTAGTCTGCTGTCATAGTTTTCATTAGGCTGTGTTAGCTTTACCCTGTGAAGTATGTAACTCTTTCATACGACCAAGAGAATATAACTTTGTTTGTGAATGCTCACAAACTTATTTTTAGGTCTCTTGATTTCCTGGCCAGTCTTAAAATTTGGACCAAGCTCTTATGCCTGTGGTACAGTAATGAAAAAAAAGTGACTCTCATTGGTTCTTAGTTTTCTTTTTCAGGTTGCTTTTTCCTTTGAGAAGCCTTGGGCTGAAGAAACAAATAATGGGTTTGATAAGGTTGTTTTGAAGGTGATCTCTGAAATTCCTTTATTTCATTTGATTGCCTTTGAAAACAATTATAGCAGTAGAATCAGCAAGCAGATACTAACCTACCTTGTAAGGTCATGCTCTTCTGGTTATATGGTGATTATAGTTGTATATCTCTGAACTCCTGCTTTTATTTGAATTGGTGTCTTAGTGAAACAGGTTGTACTTAGAAATGCTGGCACAAAATCAGGAAATGGGGTGGTAGGTAATTTAACGAAGCAATAACTGCATTTAAAATATTAAACTTGTTTTTGAAACTGAAAATGTGTACTACCATGTCCAGTGAGAAAGCTTTGAAGCAAGAGGGTACATTCTTACTAATTTTTGTTTTACATTTCTTATGTGAAATTACTGTGGTGAATATATGCCTTTTCATAGCCAGATACAGGTTAATCTGTGTAAATGGAGATGATTTTTCAACATGATATGTTAAAAACAAACAAAAACTAAAACCAACGCACATGTTGATGTTAAGGTTGAAACAGCCACACAGACATTAAGAAATAAGGATGAAATTGCTGAAGATAATGTCTGTGTGTTTTGTTCCCAAGTCTGTAGCTAGTTGATTGTCTACTTAATGTAAAGTTGTCTGGTGCTGTTCTTGGTTCCATGCGTTTCTTTCCAAATGGGTCCTTAATCTCTTTTGTAGGATGTGTGGTAGTTGCATTGCATGAGTCTTTTTAAGCTTACACATTTTTCCCAATTTTTTAACTATGTATATTTTGAAAATTTTTAATAGAAACACTTATTTTAGCAGCGAGAGCTTTGGGTATGTTGTACTTTTATTTGAAACTATTAGCATAAACAGTGACTGAAATTGCCATGTACAGAACTTGACCATAAAAAGGTCAAGTTGAAGCAGCCTGTAAGAATTTTCCTGATTTCTACAATGGAAATTGTAGAGTGTAATTTTGACCCTACTTGAGGTTAATGGAGAGTCTGCAGTATGATTGAAGAATCAGACTATCTGGATGCAGTGATGTGTTGGTCATCTCCCTGCCATCTTCACATGTCTGTTTTTATATAAATCAGTCAGAAATATTGGAATATGGTGGTCATAGTAGGAATATATTTTATAATGGCAACGGTGTCTAATTTTTGTGAATTTTGACACGCACATTCCCTGTTAATGAGTGTTTGAATGTTTTGGTACAGTTTGATTCTTGTTTTGTTTAGAATTTACTGTCAGTGTTATGGCGTTAATTGATTCAGGTCAAAAGGGTTTCTTCCTGCAAATTGTCAATCAAGCAGAGACTACTAAGTTGCAATCGGGTTTTTCTGTATGCCCCTGCTCCTTCAGAGAGCTGGTTGGTGACTGTCCTTTATTTTTAGCTTCAAGTGGACGCTTCATAACAGGCAATTCCTATGCTATACCTACTTATGTCTGTGTATCTTAATGTGTTTTCCTGCCCCATCTTCTGTAGTCTGATCTTCCACTGATCTGTGTGATGTGGTTTCTTACTTTCTAATTCTCCTTCTACTTTCAATGCAATGTGGCAAACTCTAAAGCCATAACAGCATTATCATATTGCTTACAACGTCATTGTTTCCTTTCCTTTAAACAGTAAACCTGCCTGGCCTAACTAGGTCTTTTTTAGTAATAGTTTTAAGCTAAAAAACATACCAAAAACTAGGAGTCGCAGTCAGAAAAAAGATGAAAGGTCAGGTTTCATCTGGGACAGCTCAGCAGGATGTTCTGTGCATGGATTTTCTGCCACATGAGGTGACCTTTTTGGACTAATGTCCAAAAGGCACCCAGCTTGCTCATATGGACAAGGTATTGTAATTTCCAGTGTGAACTAGAGATGTAAAAACAGTTATTTCTTATGTTGTGGCCTTCATAAAGTTTTCCACTTTTGGTGGAATTATGTGGGATTGTATTTTTAGGTCAGATTTTATAGTCATGTGCAGTACACAATGACTTCAGTCAGGTTATGGATGCATTACTTTGCATACAGTCCTACTGAAATGGTTTTGAAATTTTTGAGAGGTTCCACCTTTGAATAGTATGCGAGAGCACATCCTGAAGAGCTAGTAGTACAGAGTTTGCGGGATGAATATTAAGAAAAGTCTTCTTTAAAAAAACACCTGTAAAAAATTCATATATACCCTTTATGTAACTTCAGGCATCTGTAGGGTGGGTGATCCATCAGGCCTTTCATTGAAAGACTTTTATCTTTCAAGGTAAATGCAATGTTCCCGATTGGATTTCTGACTTGACTGGTAGGAAGACAGAAACATTTTTAGCAAATGTGTTACTTTTAATTTAATTACTTCTAGTCTGCTTCCTACCATTCGATCCCTTGTTACTGCTCTGCAAGCAGCGTAGATGATCTGCTGGTGTTTTGTTTTTTTTTTTTTTTTTAAATGACCTAAAAATTAAATCTTCTTTCCACCCCTCTGAATGTGTAGCAACCTCTTAACTTTGCAGGAAGTCTGTAGATATTTTTTGGTTTACCATGGAAGCATGCTGTGATTGCAGATTGTTCCTTAAAGTAAAAGGGAGCACAAACCTGCAAAGGAACTTGCAAATACTGATCTGACTTGAGCAGCTATGCTGTAGTTTCATCACCTATGGAAGAGGTTATATGTTTTAATAAGAAATAGTTAGCATCGGGTTTTTTTGCCACTTTTAGTAAACTGTTGTGATCATTAGAATCTAAATTTCAGTTTCCAAGTTTGAATGTTGCTTGTAACTAATATTCATTTCTTCCTATGCATTTAAATAGAGTAGTTCTCTTTGTGCTAAAGGTGTTTTAGTATAGTCCTACAAAATAGGCCTCTTTCCTTAGTGTCCATATAAAGAAGGTGAGCTCGTAGGTTTTCAATTATCATGATGAGTGGAATTATTTCTCTGTAGCTGTTGCTCTTAGAAATTACTTCTCAAATGTGGGAAGCAACAAATACGTGTATCGCTTTGGAAGATTTTGTTCTTATCATTGTCTGTTTGTCTTGCATGTATGCACTCTTTCCTAGTCTAGCTTAGAAGCACAGTTTTCTTTTTGTTGCTGCATTGCAGTGAATACAAAGTGATCTTTTTCCATGTGTTTCCTACTGATTGCTTCAGTCCTTTAATGTGAAGGATGAATTCTACCTCAGGCTAGTAAGAGGCTTAGTTCACTGATTTTTTTTTTTTTTTTTTAAACAGTGCTGATGATTTGTTGGAAGACATGATACAAATGTGTAGCATTATAGTATGTAAACTGAGTTTCATTAAAGTGTGTTAGTTATTTTTAATAATCTTACAAAGTTCATAGCCTTTTGCATTTTGTCCTGTTGGCTTTTAATTGCTTCAGTTGATATAATTTGTTTTGTCCCAAATCTGTTCTCAGTGGATTATTTCCTAATGTTCATTTCATTGAAGGGTTCTTATTTTTCTCTGGAGTCAATAACAAAAAAGGCCTGCCTTGAGAAACGTCAGTGATAACATCCTTTTAGCTCTGTATGTCTTTCCAAAATCAATTACTGTTATCCTTTCCTTAGAAAGTTTACCTGCTCTGCATTTCTCCTACTAATCACAATCTTCTCTATTTAAACCAAGTTTTCAGTACTGTATTATGGCTTTGAAATTTAGCTAGGCTGAATGAATTATATTTTCTTGTCATTAAAAAATTACTTTACTGAAGAAAGTCTGCTAAGTTTCTCTGGTGCTCTCTACTCTTGATTAATTTTCATTTTACTTGTTTTTTTTTTTTTTTTTTGACTCCCATGACTTTTCCTTTCCTTGAAAACTGGGTTTTAGTTTAATACTATCTGTTGATAGAGGTTCAGAAAGGCTTATTATTGGGTTTGCTCTGTATGGTGCACTGTAGGTGGTTTTCATACAACAAATAATTTTTATGCATTGGAGACATTTCCTTGTATATAAGTTGGACAGCTCTGTTCTCCTTGGTTTGGGTCAAACAATAAACTCTCCTCAAAACTGAGAGGAAAAGTGCCTTCCCTTTTTCATTCTGTTTCTTCATCAGTGTTCCTCCCTTCAGGATGTACCAATGTCCACTTGTTTCCTTTGTAGTGAAAATTTGGGCAAATTGAACTCTTAATTCTTGGAGTTGAGGTCAAAAATCATCACAAGTCCTCACTGTGTAGCATTACTGGTTCTTGCCTGTTTGTGGCTGAAGAATTCTTGCTACTTGCTTTGCTACCAGCAGTGTCTTAACACCTTCATTCTTCACAGCCCTTTGTTGGGATATAGCCTTTGCTGAAGCGCTAGAAGAGGGTGCCCAGACAAGTTGTAGACTCCCCATCCATGGAAATTTTCAAGGCCAGGTTGGATGTGACTGAGCAACCTGGTCCAGTGGAAGGTGCCCCTGCCCATGGCAGGGGTTTGGAACTAGATGATCTTTAAGGTCTCTTCCAACCCAAACCATTCTGTGATTCTGTGGCAGCTCTTAATCACTGCTTTTTCTGTTCTTGTGAGCAGTATCTTCGCACTGATATCCTTATATTTGGCAGGGGAAAGGTCCAGACACAGTGAGCACTTTATATCTTTGGGATACAGTCTTCATGTAGTTCTTGTATCTTTGATTTAAAAGGGACGGAGTGAGGAAAGCAGCTTCCTTCTTGCTGAAGTTCTTTATCTAGCTTGCTGAATTAACAGCTTCACTGATTTACTGCAGCTTCCCTTTTTGCAACTTAACATTTGGTTTCTGTTCCAAGTGACTAGTTCCTCTATGTTAGCTTTATTATTGAAGAAATTCCATTGTGAAGTGTCATTTATTAATGAAAAAATAGTTTTGTTTAAAAAAAATTCTATGGGGTAGCACACTCTGGTAGGCTTTGTTTTGTAATTTATAATAGTCATTATATCTTGGATCATTATCCTCAACAATAATTTTAGTTCTTATAAGGATCTTTATTTTCAAGTATTTTTTGTTCAGACTTGAAGGGTTGTAATAAAAGGTCTTCCAGTTGCTTTTCCAAAAGCACTTTTTAAAACAGATTCTGGACATGTTCAGAGTAAAACTATTTGCACGGCGCTTGTCCCTAAACAGTAGAACACTATTCTTTATGTAAGAAGGGAATGTTTTCCAGCTAATAGTCTAATCTCCAGGGGGTCTTGAAAACTATCCAAACTATCTCTTGATGGAAAGGATTAAAAAAAACCCAAACAAACCATAATCTTAACAATTGGATTTTTTTCCTTCTGTTTCTCATTTTCCCCCTCATCATAGTTAGCAAATAGTTCTTCCCACAAAATGCCTTGTTTTCCATGGAAATCAAAAAGTCATCAAAACTTAGGTTCCAGAACCCTGAAATTCTATTTATGAAGGACTTGAATGTTAGGAAGCTTGACACTTTGATGTTTCCTTTGTTGGAGAAAGAGAAAGGGAACAGAAATCTCTATGTATAAAATACTTCCTTTGCAATTTCCTGCTGTATTTCTGTAAAGCCCATTCTTGTGCTGAAATGCCTTCTGTTTTCCACCTGTCTTCCCAAACTGTCTCCCTTTAATACAGGGAGCTTTCTATATGCTAAAAGCAGCACGAAGTTGTAACTTTGCTGTGGTAGTTGGATCTTGCTTACACTAAATTAATTCTGCATACCTGGCTGTTGCAATGTTAGTGTCAGTTGCTTGAAGCTCTGTTTTTATTTTCCATCTCTTTCTGTAAGATACTTATGTTCATTTCTCCTGGAATAATGGGCAAAAGAGAACCTAAAACTTGCATTGGTTTATGTTCCTCTTTTGCTAATCCAGAAACTCATTTGACTTTTAGGGAAGTTACTTGTAGCAAAAAAGACCTTTATCAAATACCTGAAAGCACTGGTAATAGGTGTAGAAGCCTCTGTCACTGGGGGGATGTGCAGGGGTGTGGGTGTGTTGTAAGACCATGGGGAAAAGATTTAGAATTCTTGCTTTTGTCTCAGCCTGTAAGAGAGAACAGTACCTACCTCACAGGTTTTTCGAGGCTTCATTTGTTAACTTTTTAAAATAATGTTGATGGCCTCTGGAAGGTACTGCAGGTGCCAAACTGCATAGTGTTACTGTCTACAGGCTGGATACTGTTGTTTTGTTGGGTTTTTTTGGTTTGGGGTTTTTTTTTGGTTTTTTGTTTGTTTGTTTTGTTTTTTTTCCTGGCAGTATATAGGCCTGCCACAGTTAGGGAAAGAGTTTAGTTTGGTGTCTTTTTAAAGAAACTGCAAAAGTGCTTTGCTGGGGAGAATAGAAAGGGGCTTTCTGAAGAGGTGCTGAAGACATGAAAATTCAGAGTGGTGATTGGTCACCTCTGCTTGATTGACAGGTTGCAGGGAAAAACAAAAACCCATTTGTTCTGGCTTAATGGAACTGGAAAACAGAAAATGAGTATCAGGTAAAAATTCCTTTTTTAAAATCTTTGCAGTTCTCCTTTAGAAAGTGGAGTTTTTACACAAATCTACTCCTTCCCCACTCCAGTAAATTATGAGTAGGAATTACAGAAACAGGCAGTTGCTAAGTTGTGTAATGTGGATTGTCTATGTCAGTGCGTTTTCTAGGGGTCAGGTGTTCTGAAACACCACAGTAGCCAATGCTTCTGGGCTAGCTTAGCAAAAAGGCAGAGGATGGAAAGGGTATAGTGACTAAGCCCTGAACTGGACCCAGCTCTCTGGTTAGGTTCAATTAGCAGGACGTTCAAGGGGAAGCTTTTATTTTCACTTCCTATACTATGCCTGCTTTGTGGATAAAGTCTGTCAGTTTCTACTGCTATCAATTCGGCATCTTTCATGAGCATTATTACAAAATTCACTGAAAAGTGAATAGCTAAAAAAAGGATGCTTTGTTTTAAAGTAGCAGTATACTGTTGTACAAATTTTGTAATAAATTTCAACATCAGCACCACAGTTTTGAGAATCTTAATTGAATTTTATTTATTTATGTTAATTATTTTGTATGTTAATGTATTTCAGATTGAAGGACAAGGACATGGTGCAGTTTTTGACTGCAAGTGCTCTCCTGATGGACAGCATTTTGCATGTACTGATTCTCACGGTCACCTTCTGATTTTTGGCTTTGGTTCCAGTAGCAAATATGACAAGGTACAGTGCAAAATGAAATTCAAAATGTTTGTCATGTTGAATGCGTTTATGCAAACTTTACTTCAGGGCTTCATTTCAAGAGGGTGTGCCTTAACACCATTTTGAGCCATTAATATGGGGTGTTTTGGGTTCTTGTTGTTGACATTGGGCTTTCTTTCACTGTCTTTTTTTATTTTTATTTTTATTATGGAAACATGCTGTTAAACTACTGTTTACATGGGAAATTCAAAATAATAATTTAAAAAGACAAGTTAATTTTAACCAGTCATTGTTTTAAGTGACAAGGTTACAAGTGTCTGCTAACGGGTCCACACAAATAATGTGAGTAAACTGCATTGGAACTGGTACTAGTTAAACATTTTGCTTTAAATATTTTTGTGGTTTCTAACTAAGACCAAAAAAAAAAGGGGGGGGGGGGAAATAGGTGTGTAATAGAACTAATTCCTGCTATCTATATTTAAACATGGTATAGCCTGGGAGAGAATGATTTACAAAAAATGTATTATATGTTCTAGTTATGCAATTTTACGTCTGCTAATGGAGTGCTGTCATGGATACCTTCATGCTTACTTGGCAACTTTCCATCACTAGTGTGATTAAAATATTATATCTTTATTCTAATTTCATAGTCTGCATTGTGTACTCAAAATGTGGATGTCTTGCCACAGACCCTCATGACTGTAACGATGTGTGGTGTTTTTTTTCTCTCTGTGGATGAACATGCCCTGTGAACCATACAGGTTACCTAATTTGGAGCACCTACAAGGTCCTAGTTCTTCTTTTACCACCCAGGGAAGAAAAGAGGTGTGCCCCTTCTCTCTTTCTAAGACTTAAGCAGACCTATCTGCTCCAGGATTTTCTTCTCTGCTTCTGGTAGCTGATACTTGAATGTTGTTGTTGAAGTGCTGTTTTATGGATCTTGCCTCCTGCATTGGATTTTTGGACTCAGGCTGGCTTTGAAAGAATTTTGGCAGACAACAATGCAGGGGGGCCTGAAGGAGGGGGAGCAAACGGAATTTTAATCTTTGTCTTACAAGCTACTGCATTTCTTTGTGTAGTCTTACAGAACCATTTGCATATTGGGGATTTATTTTTTCTCCTTGTCTCTCGATTGTGATTTGAAGTCCTCAGTACTGGGCTGCTGTTGCTATCCCTCAGTTATTGCTAGCTGTGCATTTCCCCTTCTATTCCAAATGAAACAGATGAGTAGACACACCACAAGCAAGGAAATTCAGGATTATCAGATAATTTTCTTGGTCTTTTGGAGTTCTGACTATTCCAAACTTTAAAACCCATTGTAATAGAAACATTTTTCTCACCATGTCCATGGATTGTTCCAGGTTTCTTTTTCTTTCCAATCATTTTGGAAGTATGTAGTCCTCTGCTACTCAGAAATGCTGTAAATTAAGTTGAAACTGAGAGGTTTTTTTATCTTTGCTGTGATAGATCAGGATGTTTCTTTACACTGCCATTTGAGAATTTACCTATGAGAGATTAAATCTGTTTGAAGAATGAATACAATTGCTTTTTCGTGCTTGAGTACTACAGACCCTTTGTTCTTTTGGGGGTTTTGGTGCAGCCTCTGAGAAAAGATTGTTTGAAATTTTTCACTTTTTGGATGATTTAAAATGATCCTCTGGAGCTATTGCTCTGCCAATGGTAATCTTGGCATTCTTGATCATAGTAAAAATGGGAGGAAATAGGACTTACATTTGTTATGTCCTTAATCTTAGTCTTCCACTCACAGAAAACTCCGAAGTTTCTGATCTCTTTAGTTGTGTGGTTCCATTACCTCTTTTGTATATGTCTGGCCCAATTTATGGGGTAGCATAACTATAGGTAGGTTCTGGAGATAGTGGGTTTTTTCCTGTCTTCTTCCTCTCAGATACTTGGAAGGTTTTCAGATATCTTGTCAGAATACGATCTGGTAGGATGTGTGGGTTTTTGGCCTTAAAGTGTTTTCCATCTCTTGGGGAAAATGAATTTTACAGGAGAAAGGAGTGTGGTAACCTGTCCTGTATTCCCTGCATCTGTGAGTTGTGCTCAGGACAGTGATTAGAACTGAGATAGTGTTAGCTCTGCTGAGAGAATAAACTGTTAGTTTTCTACATGTATGTTTTTTCATGTTATATTCAGATAGCATTTGTTTCCTTGTTGACTGGAACCCGTGTCCAGTTTTTTTTCCTCCCCAGTGTGATCTTGACCATGATGAGGATGAGTGGGGTGGTTTTTATTTGGTTTTGGATTATGCATGTTTTGGTGGCGTTATTCTGTTGTGGGGAAGAGAAAAAGAATACATTTGCTGCTTGTTAGGGTTCCTTGAACCAATTTTCAGCCAATTTGAGCTGAAATTTCTGAGTGTGTGAAGATCACTAGAATTGAGCTGAGTTCACTATCAACAGGGCATGTGAACTTCAGAAGTTCTTCCTTAGGTGGGAACTTGTATAGGAATGCCTTGCGGTCCTAAAGTGTAAGGTACTATTCTGTTGATTTTAAGTCATAGAATATTCTTAGTTGAAAGGGATCCACAGTGATCATTGAGTCCAACTCCTGACTCTGCACAGGTCAGCCCAAAGAATGACACCACGTGCCTGAGAGTGTTGTCCAAACACTTCTTGAACTCTGGCAGGCTTGGTGCCTTGTCCAGTTTTTTGGGGAGCCTGATTTCTGAGCTTTCTAAGGCTTTTGTTCCTGTAGACTACCCAAATCACAATTTTGTTGCAAGTTGACAGTTTGTGTGTAGTAGTGGGGAAAACCTCCTTGTGTAACTGTGCCCTTTGGGAGAAACCGGGCATTCTGAATGTGTAGTGTAGTTACTGGAGGAGAGTCTATCTGTAGAGCTCTGATCTTGTGGAAAACTTTTATGCTCATACCCAAGCGGGGTTTGTGAAATCATATGTACAGAGAACTCATGGGCAAATGGTGATGTGGTATCATCTTATTGTCATGAATTTGATCTCTAATAGTGTGTAAAGAACTACATCTGATTGCTAGTGCTGTTAACTGTTTGGCTGCCGATTTTTCTCAGGATAAGATTAGTGTCCTGGATATCAGTAGGGACATTCCACCTGAGAGTGGGTCTGAGCCCAGGTCCTCCAAGAAATGTCATTGTTACTTCATGGAGCAGAATACTGTTGTTTACTTTCTACTATACCTGATTGCAGTACAGAGTACACAGAAGTGTAATTGCAAACAAGTCCCTGATGATCTTGCACAAGATCTTTGCTTGCAAAACCTGGGATGCAGGCAACACTGTGCAGCCAAATCACAACATACTAAAACTCAGTTTGTGTGAACTTGCAATTGGAATCTCTTCTTTCTTAGTGTGGGACATACTTAGTAAGAAAATTTATACTAGGTGTAAGTACTGAATATTACTATGATTTTAGAAGAAATTTTAAGTCATCCTGGAGGATCCATGTCTGTGTCATATTGAGCTATTGTGAGGTGAAGGAACAAATGTGTTAAGCAGGCTTTCTTAGCAGTCAGGCACAGGAAAGCACTCGTATCTTTCTCATTCAGTCTCTGTTAACAAAAGATCCAGCAAGATTTCATCCAGTCAGGGCTTCTTACTTCAGTGGGATATCGCTTTGTCCATGTGTATTTTATGAGGGTAACCTTTTGTACCCCTGAAGTAAATTTTTTTCCATTGCATCTTTCTATGTAGCTTTCCAATTTCTGCCTGTTATTTTTTCTGAAGTCTAGATCCCGTGATCCCTATGATTTTTTATTTTTTTTTCCCAATCCACCTCATGTGGATGCACGTAGGCATTTTCTGATGTTGTAATTGACAAATCTCTGTCATCTTCTCACACCCAGGACAGGAGACCTTTGTCGCTGGGAAACCAGACCTCTGAGTAGCTGTTATAACCTCTGCATTACTGATTTCTACATAAGGAGTTACTGGAAGCTATGTTATGGATTGGTCATGATAGAGCATGCTCTTCAGAAATCAGAGTATGGTCTATGACAACTTAGGCATTCCTCTGTCCGTGCTCAAAAGACAAGATTTTTTGAGATCTCTCTGCATTGAGTCAATCGTTTAATTGCCTTTATACTGCACTGGGAAGCTTAACTTGTGTGAATGATGATTTTATGGTTTTATTTTCACTTGTTCAAATTTAAACTGAGTACTTGAGCTGCCATGGGGTTTGCTTGCTAGTATGTAGTGTTGGGATGTGTAGCAAACACGTCAGCTTCTCTTAAGTTCACTTTTTCTTTTCTCCTTGTGGTTCAATATCTTTCTGAGTACAAAATACTGAGATACATGTGCCAGCAAGGCATGGAACGTAAACCTTTTTACATACTATTTGAACAAAAGAATTTCTCAGTCTTGAGGGTCTGTGAAAAGACATCTATAATAAATTACCAGCAGGCAGATTGAAATAAAGAAAACCTTGAGCCTGAAAAATTCAGTTTTATCTCAGCTTTATTTTACCTACTGAAACTTTTTCAGATAGCTAGCATTATAATAGGGAGATATATATATATATATACACACTTTGCTGGTATTAAAATATTTGGCAATGCCCTGATGTAATAAATATTTTTCCTATTTTCCCTCTTCTTGCACCATCACTCACAAGTCTGTGACACAATTTTTTATTATCAAAATATATATTCAGACTATAGAAGAAAATTTATGAATTAATACATCCATGCCATGTTTGGTACAAATGTCTTCAAGTAGTTAAATGTTGCCCCATTCCCCTATTCTTTGAATACTTCCCACCCTCAAATATGTGGATTATTCTCTTTGCAGTGTAATATAGAAAAGGAGTATTAGGAAACAAAATACTAATGGAATAATTCAGTTTTCCCCTTTAAAATGAATTAAACAGATCAGCTTATAAGCCTGTTTTTACAAAAGTGACCATGAATATAATTGTTAAAAATACTTTGGGCAGTTACCCTCTGTATGTTTTTTTAATAGGTTCTTTAAAAAAATTACGAAATTACTTTGTTTACAGATAGCAGATCAGATGTTCTTTCATAGTGATTATCGGCCCCTTATCCGTGATGCCAACAACTTTGTCCTGGATGAACAGACACAACAGGCTCCACACCTCATGCCTCCCCCATTTTTGGTTGATGTGGATGGCAACCCTCATCCTGCAAGGTATCAAAGACTAGTTCCTGGTCGTGAGAACTGCAGGGAGGAACAGCTTATTCCTCAGATGGGAGTGACATCTTCAGGTACGGAAAATTTCACTTCACTAAAGAGCAGTCTGTCTACTTGCCTCCAGTTGCTCTACACTTTCACTTTGTCCTTTTTCTTAATTTCTGGGCATAGTAGTTCATGTAGTGTGGAAGAACTGTAACATCCTTGGTGCTAATTGCTTGTGACAGTTAAGAGTATTTACTTAGAGGTCAAGGCGCTACTAGTTGATGCTACAAACACCAGTTCGCTTGGAACTCATTTAATTACTGGAACAATGTATGATGCTGAATGAGCTTTTGATTATCTCTTTGTGATAAGATTTCCTACTTTAGAAAACTTATAGGAAGTAGACTGATCTTCCACAGATCAGTTGGAAAAGGTAACCCCTACAAGAAGAGAAAAATGAGAAGACACCTGAAACAAACAAAATGCTCTTCTTTAGATGAAGACAGTTATTCAACTTATGCTTTGGTGGTTTGGTTAGAGAACTCTGAAGACCTGATAAGGATACAAAATCTAGGAATTTCTACAAAATCTAGTTCCTTGGAAATTTCATTCTCCAACGTGGGAGATACTGGGAGGACCATAGATATATAGGGCCAGTGGCTGTCTGTTCAAAACTACCTAAATGTGTTTCACAGGGGTAGAAATGGAAAAACAGTACCTGCTCACTAGGTGATATTAGTGTGAATGAGCAAACAGAGACTAGTGAAAGTAGCTTTAAATATTTTCAAGGTAAGCATTGTTAAGTATTTGGATATTTCTGAAAATATGTGAAAACTTACTGTGTCTGTAAACAGTGGTTTACATGTACATGATATTTAAGCCTGTGGTATGTCAGAGAATCCAGGAAGGGTAACTGACAGTGTTTTTACCAAAATATCTCTTTATCCTTATTTTTAGACCTCAGAATTATAGGCCACTGAATATTAAATAATTTTAAGGAGGATTTCCATATTTCCTCTAAAATTACAGGAAGAAATGCTACCTACCTGAGAAACAAATGTAAAAAGGAAAAAAATACTTTCTGGTGAATGTATGCCATGTTTTATCTCTTAAACTTTTTAGCTAGTGACTTTGAAACTAAATTTGATTTCTGGGGAAGGATGTGACTTTACTTCATTGTTACAGTTACAGCATGGATTCACTGCTGTGTGAAATTCTTCAAATTTAAAAATGTCCTGGGCACATTCTCTGTTATAATACCTTGAAACAAGTCAGACTCTTCATGTAGACCCAACAAAATTAAATTTAATGGTATGTCTGCATGATACATGAATGCCTACAGGAAGATGATGTCCCTAGCATTTTGCTTAATAGCAGGAAGTCATCAACCATTCTGACAAGGAAACTCCTTTCCTTTCTGAAGATTTGTTTTGAGATTTGATGGATCTCACTCAGAGCACTGTCCATTTATTTCTTGTCAAGTTTTCTATACGGGCTTTAAAGAGTAGAGGGAATTCAGATAGTCATACTTGATTTACTGCTTAGATGTATGTCAAGCTTCTCTAAACCAGATGTTTTGAAAATATCAAGTGTATACCAGGATCTTTATTATTTCATTTAAAAAGAATCAACTTGCTGATCCTTGCTAAGGCATAGTCTTATAGCTAGATACATAATAATATTCCTTTTGTTAGGTAGCAGTTTCCTCATTCAAGATCATTCTTGGGTTATTTGTATATAAGTTGTATTTCCTCTTGTTCTCAGTAGACATTATGTCTGGTCATGAGATCAAAAAATTAATCTGTCACACTGTATGAGTCAGAAAATACCCAGCTGTGGTTATACCAGAGGTCATTCCATGATTTCAAGGTTCTACTGCTTTGGGGAAGTTAACTTCAATAACCTTGAAAGCCTGAGAGCATTATCTTAAATATTTGTTTTTTTCTGCATACTGTTAGAGATAGCTACTTCTGTGTAGGCACATAATCAAAGCTCTTTGTTTCATAGCACAATTACTGTAATATCTAGTCTTTGATCTATCAAAGTGCAGTTTATACTGTGATATTTCTTTGGAATCCTGATGGAAAAATAATTTCTGTAGGTTGTTTCTTTAAATATTGTTATCCTTCACTACAAAGTTTTGAGAGTTCTGCTTCTCTTGACTAGAGTTTTCCACAACTCCACCATCCCACTGTTCTGTGAGGTGGTGTCTTGACTTCCTTTTCCAATGAGTACTGTAATGCTCGTCTTTTTCTTCATTCCTCTCTGTTTTTTGTGACCATTTTGAGTATCAAACACATGTTTTGTGTTGTTTATTCTTATATACTGTGTATTTTGATTGCCGCACAGAAACAGTGTTAGCACCTTATAATCACTTCTGTGAGAACTGTTTCCCGTGTTCTATTCAAGAGATCTACCCAAAAGGAGGTTTCTTGGCTGTTTTACATACCATAACTTATTCTGTGTGGTCATTATGCCTATGGGAGCTCAATCAAGCATTTTTACTGCTTGGTTATACAGTATAGATAATTATTTTCTAATTCAGTTAGACCTTGATGTACGTCTTTCATTGAAGCTTACAAAGTGTTTATAGTATATTTGAGGCAGTCTGATCTTGCATTTGAACAATTTACGTAGACTGAGCTGACAACAGTTGTATTAAGCTTCTGTGGCTTGCTGGTGCTTGATCAAATTTAAACTTTTTTTTAGGATGACATGTGATCATCTTGACCCTGCTCCAGGAAATACAGTGCTATCAAATATATTGAGGAAAAAAAGTTGTTCTCTTTTAAAAAATGACTGTTAGAAAAATAAGCATTGGCCTATACTTACACATGATAATTTACACTACCTGTTAGTTTCGAAGCTAAATATTATAAGAGCTGTCTGTAACATTTCGTTCTTTAAATTCACGTTTTTGTGGTGTTCTCCTATATATTTTACTTCACAGGCCTGAACCAAGTTCTTAGTCAGCAAGCAAACCAAGAAGTTAGTCCATTGGATAGCATGATTCAAAGACTTCAGCAAGAGCAGGACCAGAGACGTTCCGGGGAGGCAGGAACCAGTAGTACCAGCCGGATAAACAGAGGTAGGTCACTGGGGGATGGGTGTTGAGGCTGGGAGTTGGAGAACATAAATCCCGTTATTGTGCGTGATTTGTGCATTTTGTTGAACTACTCGAAAGGAGGTGTGGAGCCATAATAAATAATACAGAATTTTTCCCATCTTTTTTTTTTTTATCTTTCTGCAAAATCTGGTGGCATTAACATTACAGATATATCTTTGCTATTGTCTGCTCATTCTGGGGATTGCAGCAGCTATGTTCGCTTAGAAGTAACTAGTCTGTTTAATTTGGAATGGGCCATCTACTTGTTTGAAATCTGACCTCTCAAATAAAGACATAGGAGGGAGAAAAGTGGAAGGAGCTGCTTGTTTCTCTGTAAAGCTGTTCCATGTTTCAGTGCCTTGCACTAGATTGCACAATAGTTTTCAATACTTGAAAAATCATGGTTAGCCATCAAATAAAGTAAGCAAGAATAGCTTGTGTGATATGGAAAATGTTGAAATTCTGCTATTGTGTAGGTGTTCAAAGGCTCTTGCATATGTTTTTGGGTTGGTTTGGTTTGTTTATTTTTTAATCTCTTGACCATTTCCGTTTTTTGTCTGTACATTTTGTAGCTTGATTCCTAAGTTCCAGTGTTGTGGCTTCATTTCTTTTTTTTGAAGGTAGAAGACCTTTTAAGGAACAAGCTTGATTCAGTCAGATAGCTCACTGTTTTATAATACAGATCTAGAGTGCAGTAGCAATAGTCAGCCTTGCATAAATGTTTTCAGAAGCATTTTTAAAGAGAAGCAAACATTTGCTTCACTTCAGATTGTTGATACATCTGCTCCTTTTCAATGTGAATTTTTAAACGGAGTGCTGCAGACCAGTAGCTCTGTGTGTGTGTGTAGTGGTGACTATAGAAACTGTTGAAGTAGTTATGTTCAGTTAATATGATTTCTTTTCAAGTAATAGATAAGTAAAATTATTTTCTTTTCTCTTTCATTCTGAGATTTTCTTTTTAAGTGCTTCCCTAATAATTTCAGATCAAGTACAACTATATTGCTTTTTGACTTTTTAGGATCTGTAAGTTCTACCTCAGAAGTACATTCACCACCAAATATAGGATTAAGACGTAGTGGACAGATTGAAGGTGTGCGTCAGATGCATAGCAATGCACCAAGAAGTGAAATAGCCACTGAGCGGGACCTTGTGGCTTGGAGTCGCAGGGTTGTAGTGCCTGAACTATCTTCTGGTGTGGCCAGGTAAACATAGGCCAAGGTGGCAGAGAATTATAGTTTTGGTGAGCTTAATTAAATGGACCTGTTTTGGAATTCACAAAGTAATAGAACCATTTGTGAAGGGTTTGTATTTTTTATTTTGTTGTCTCAGATTTCTTACAAAATCAGTTTCAGTTTGAAATCACTTGTTTATATCACTTGAAAAATCTTGGAATTCTAGAAGGATTGGGAATAAAAATTGGCCATTTAATGAATGACATAACCAAAGGAATCTAGTTGCCTTAATATTTTCTGACTTGTAGTGTAAGATTACATGTTTTATCTCCTTTTATTCCTGTAATTATATGACATTTTATGACTGGAATACTGACCTAATCTATTAGGTGTCTGAGGTGAATTTTGATTTCCAAACTGAAACTTTAATTTGTTCGGTAATTAAATCTTAGGAAGAATACTTGAGTGAATAAGTTGAAAAACCTACTTGCCGCAGTCAAACACAAACTGCTCTAGTTCAGTGAAATAAGATGGAAATTTTACTTTGTTCATAAAAGCTAGTTTTGAAGCCATGTGATGACTGTAAAGAGAGAAACTACTGCTCAAAGAAAGTTACAAATGTTGAAGTTTGTTCCTTGGTTTGGAATAGATCCTCTCAGTTGTAATCATCTTTAAAGTTAACATCTCAGTTTTCTTTTTTCAGTAGGCAGGAAGAATGGAGAACAGCAAAGGGAGAAGAAGAAATAAGGGTGTATCGATCAGAAGAGAAAAGAAAACACATAATGAGTCACATTCAAAGAGAAAACAAAATACCTACTTTCTCTAAGGTGAGTAGTCATCTGGACCTTATCACAGAAAGAATCATAAAATTTAATTCAATCTGTGAGGTCACATAAATTTACATTCTTCTTCTCAGTTTTAAAAGTAAAAAACAGGTACAGGAGTTTGTTTACCTCTCCAGAATGAGGAATCATGTCTGTACTGATGTCTCACTATGTTCTGAATAACAAGCAGAAGGGATTGCTTTTAGACCCCCCCTGAGAAAGGGGAGAATCTGATGTTAGGGACAGGATTTGCTGTAGGGAGTCTGTCACTATTAATCAATACATTCTGCTGCTGTTGTCTACTGCTTGACATACTGTTCTGTGGAAAGGTTCTATTAAAACTCAAGTCACAGTTCTTAACCTTAACACATTAAATACATCTTCAAGAGCCACAGTACATTTTTCAGCAAAGAGAAAAACATGATAAGTGAAGTAAAGGAAATAAGTTGTATTAAAAGTGAAGTTGTCATAAGTGACTTGATTTTTGTAATATAACTTGAAAAAAATTTTAATCTTATGTCTTTTGCTCATATAAAAAAAGGATATGTTTAAAGAAAGAATTTTTTGTCATCTTTATTTGAAATTGGTTTTATCTGTGCATAGCAGATGCTTATTTGCTTTTCTAGCTAAAAAAACCCAACTTTGTTTGCTAAGCCTAGTCGTGATGATGATGAGATATCACATGGGCTTTAAATAAACAAGTTTGCAGGAAGAGAAAGGTGTTTGATCTCAAGTGATTAAGTCTCTTGGATAAATAAACTGTTCAGATTTTAGTGACTTTGTTGTTGTTGTTGTTTATGTTTAGCACAAACTGCACTTCTGCTCAATAGTGTCTGAATACTAGGAATTATGAATTGGAATTGTGATGTTCTGTAGTGTCCATAATAAAAATCAAATTAACACCTAGGAAGAGAAGCAATATGGACTGCAATCCAAAAAACCGTTGCGATGTTTTTAGGGTTGTTTTAAATAGAAATTAGTAACTTGATTACAGCTCCTCTTCTGTTGCTGTTCTTTCCAGTGACTGTGTGACTTTAAATACAAGCTGTGTTAGGCTGACGATAGAACTGGAAAGTATGGTGTAAAACATCCTTTTCTTTGACAACATCCTGTAGGTTTTGATACTGATACCTTGTAATTTATATTACAGTACTGTTGTAAACTATAGTCCCTTTGTATTGCATGGTGAATTTTTAAGGATTTAATGAGAGAATTTATGCTCTAGAGGAGATGGGGAACGCCTCCAACAAAGTACGGGGCAAAACATTGTCTTCCAGTAATCTCTAGACCTAAGAATTGCAGCATCAAGAATTCTAGAAAGTGTTTCATTCTACAGTACTGTCAGCTGTTCTGGGAACAGAGTAAACAAGGCTTGTAATAAGACATTATCCTCATATGCAAATTCAGTTGTATTCATACCAGTAGGAAATACTGTTTTTTATATTAACTTTTGAAATGTATCAGGTCTATTCACATAATAATAATAAAATAATGTTTTCTTCTGTTCCCTTCTAACTGAAATAAGTCAAAAATACAGAAGTAAAATGATATGGAGGGCAGGAATGAATGTTAGCATTTTGGATTACATGCTAAACTGTAGGTCAATAAGAAAGAACACAGAGCAGCTATAATTACATTTTGAGGAGATTCCAAAGTCCTGTTGCTACCTTTTTGTCCAGGGTCATTGTAGGGTGTGTTAAAAGTAGTACAGAATTATAGTTCAGTCCTTCTTCTTTAACAATATCTGCAATTCAGATGGAAGTCACGTAAGCATTCTGCTATTGAAAGCCTGCATTTCTTTGATACAGGTCATACTGAGAAGTGTTTGTACGTGATTGCTTAAGAGACTAATGGAGTTGTGGGGGAGAACTTAAAAGCTTGGGTGTTTTGACCTGAATATTGTATCACTGACCTGCGGGCTGAATGAAGAACTCAGTTTGACTTTAAAAGTCATTGGTGAGGAATAGGGTTTTCTCTGTGTGCTGGTTTTAAAAGTAAACCGGCAGGAGAAATGAATCCAACTCAAAAGAGTTTAGAAGTCAGAACTACAATTTAATAAAAAGATTACAATGGATACACTGATACAAAGGAAAATTGGTTTCAGCCCTCAAAACCCAATTGTACAACCTAGCCCCCTGGGGCACAAACAGTGTGGTGCTCACCAGCCCCTGGGCTGAACACGACGTGGTCCCCCTGGGTCCAAAGCAAAAAGAAAAAGGAAAACCTGTTTCCAGAAGGTTGGTGGTCGCAGTCTGGTTGAGAGCGGTAGTTGCAGTCCTGTTGAAGTTCTGGTCCTCCTCTCAGTCTGACGAGTGAGTGAGTGCCTCAAGTTCCAAAACCCCAAGCTTATATATGCTTCAGTTCAGATAGGAACACCCAGTACCTCCCCCAGGGTGAGGGTTTTCACAATGGGCAATTTACTCAGTGAGTCACAGGATATTTTTGGTCTACTTGATGGCCCATTAGCAGACATGACCCCTCAGGTTGGATGTGAAGGTGTTAATGACTCCTGGAGGGGAGTTCTCACACCTGAATCATTGGTGTGAAGACAGGGAACCTTCTTATCTGTTTTTTTCCCATGCAGACAGTTTATAGCCTGAGGTGCCAGGTGTGTCCTGGGCAGCTGTTGCAAACAATGCATCGTTAACAGTTCATGATAAATGGCAGAGAGGGTATGGAATACACAGTTCCAGTTACATTCCCACAGTGATAAACTGGTCCCAGCCACTATAACTAGGACACTCTGGTTATTATTAAACAAAAACACTTTAAAAAAGAATCAGGAAAAACTCAAATCCCAAAACATTAGTGAAAGAGGGTAGAATCTAATTTTTGCATTTTCGTGGTGGAACTGCATTTCAAATTATTTGTTTTCAGGAGCAGATAAGTGAGATAAATAACATGCTTAAGTAAATGTTCCCAGTCCAAGTAACTGAGTAGTGGTTTACCAAACTACTGGGATTAGAGCATTTTAATACATATTTAAGAGTGTGAAATTTCTGTATGCTAGAGGGTTGATGTGATGTGCGTCCTGGTAAAATGTGACAAAAATGGAAATATTTCTCATTAAGTGGAAATTTTATGCTGAAATTTCAAGGAATTAAGATAGGAAATGGATGGGGATGAACAAAAGTAAGTGTAGGCCTCTGTTGCGATGGGTGAAAAATGACTATTGTAAATAACAGAACCAAGGGAGGAGAAATGTGTGCTTTGTTTTGCTGAAAGTGGCTTAGTTGTGTTCCTCAGAAATAGTAGTTTTTTGACTTATAAGTTATTTAAACTTCAGTTAAATAAGCAATACGTCAGGGACTAGCACTTGGTGTCCGTTATCTTCACTGCTTTCAGAACAGCTCTTACTTATTTTTTACATGCATGTGATTTGGTAAGAATAAAAACTAAGTAATTACAAACACTGATCCAGATTTGAGGAGAATATCAAGGATGCTCTTTAGCCAAAGAGAAAATGTCAGGACAAGAGACTGTGAGCTATTTACTCTTGGGGTTCTGATATTGGACATATACTTTGCCTCGCCCCTGTTAAACATTCTAGTAGAGGTTAATTCCTGTTGTCTTGAAGAAGGAGGAATCATTTTTGGTTAAAAAAATAGATACTACTGGTTAAGAAACACTATGAAATTGCTGCAGCCAAAGACTACCAAAATTGCTCCAGCCCAGTATGGAACTAAAGCAAAACTGTGCTTCCCGGTGCTGTCAGGATCACAAGGAGAGTAGAATTCAGACCCTCAGCAAGTGTCCAGTATCCCTCTCAAATACAGGAAATGCCATAATTTGTATTCTGCAGAAAAACTGTTCTGACAGCAGCTCTAATTTCTAATGTATCAATAGATGTGCTCTGATATTGACTGGAAACCTTGGATAAGATACAAGGTACTTGTCAGCATTTATGACTGTTCATCAGAGTGTGTCGGGAGAGACAAAAAGTGATGATTGACTCTCAAATCATAGGTTATCTTGGCTTTATTTCCTAGCCTACCCTTAGAGATGAGAGTCCAATTTCAAGCTGTTTCTTTAGTTTATGTATTGGGGAAGGGGAGCATTAGCTGTGTTTCCTCACTCATTGTTGAACATGCTGATGATAGATTCCATTTTGTCAAAAAAAAAAAAAATTGGAATACTTTATGGTCAAACCTTCACATTCGACCCCACCCCTCCCCCAAATAAAGTTCTGCCTGACCTGCAGCTTCTCATCCAATTTTGCAAAGCAGTGTTGGAGTGATGTTAAAATACTTTTTTTTTTTTTTTTTTTTTTGTCAAGCTGAGGCAGTTTTATACCTTGTGGCGCCTTTGCTCATTCCCGCTTGAGCAGTAGGTTTAGGCAAAGTGACATCTAGAGATCTCCTCCAACTTCAGTCATTCTTATCATTCTGTTACTTATGGATAGGTACTTGTAGTTTGGTTTTCCTGTTTTTTCCTTAGTTCTTGTTTTGGCATTGCATCTTTCCCAAAGCAGTTTGTTACCCTTTGGCATCACTAAGACCCAATATTTATGCAGTAATATTACTTTCTTCGATGAAGGTTTGATTGGGGGAGGGGGGATTGCACCTGGAGTGTTTGGGTTTTTTCCTCAAGCTTTATACTACCAAAAGAAAAGCACTCTTTTCAAAGCCAAAGAGCAATGCAAAGTGCTTCAGGATCCATAGTTCTGTTCAAGTAGGGAAAAGCTATATTTGTAATAACCGTTTGAGAAACCTCACCTCTGGAAAGAGTAAACGGGGGGATAAATTTTTAGGACTTTTGTTTATAGAAAGAATGCAGGAGCATTGCAGTCAAGCTGTAATGTAGCTTTTGCAAAATGTGTCCTCGTTATTGTAAGGGCTGTTTGACTAATTTGTTTCACTGGAGGTTATGTAATTGCATTCTTCTGTCTGTGCTTCCTTTACTACGTTTCATGATGGTAAGAAAAAGTCACAATTCAGTGGCAGAAACAAGTTACTATAACACTGGCTTTTGTGACCTCTCTGCTTCAGTAATGAATCTTGAGACCTTGATGAGAAGTGAGCAGCCCCAGAAGGCTGTGTGATGGGCTTAGGGCTGCATCAGAGCCATTCTGGTACAGGTCAGAGCAGCTTGAGGAGATCTGGTACGTGCTGCCATTTTGAATCCAGAAAGAGGAGTGCCCCAGGTCTCAAAAGTCTTGGGCAATGTTAAAATGGTGATTGCTGAGCAGTCCCACTAGAAGTGTCTCTGGTTGCTGTGCTTCCCCAGCTAGACAGAACAGCAGATGCACAATGCTCACTGAAAGAGCATAGTGCGGTTTGTGTTGGCCCTCTGTGCTTTGGTGAAAACTGGAATGCAATTGTACAGAGTGGTGTGCTGGCCTGCCCTACTGAACTGTTGCAGTCACACTTGCAGAAGGTGTTTATCTTCTAACAGGGAGGGTAGGAGAAAAACAGACTGATTACTGGGATTCTGCACTTTCATGAGAATTGTTGTGGCTAAGGTAAACCAAATCTTAACTACTGTTGATTAGCCAAGTTTTAGTACAGCTGGCACTGTAAAAAGTGAAGGTTATTTTCCTCTACAAGAAAATTAGAGAATTTAACCTCATGAACCAGCTTTCATCATATGTGACAGAAAAGATCATCTCTTTCCTACAAATGAAAAAAAAAAATCTAAGAAGAATAGGTAACGAGCAGTCTGCCCTTCTTAGAAGTCTCTGATAATATTAGTGCCTTTCTGTGTTTTGCTCTGGTTCTGCTTTCTTCATCTCTGGGACTGGTTTATTTCAACCATATCAGCACTTAATAGATATCTAAGGTTTCCTTTGTTAGCAGAGAGACGACACTGAGGAGATGTACCTCCTTCTGTGGCATCTAGGAATTTGCCCAGAAACAATTTCTTTATGTCTGAGCTAGGGTGAAATTCGAATATGCATGCCAAAAAAAAAAAAAACCCCTAGCAAAAATTCTTGATGTTGAGATCATAGCTCTTGGGTTTTTTTTCCAGTGGTTGGGGACTAACACAAGATTGCGCTCTTGGTGTTGAGAGCAAGTGTTTGCATTATATACATATTCTACAGAAGGAACAAAATCTTTTAATGCTGGAGCATGAAGTGTGTCTAAATTACAACCTTATTTCATTCTTTTAAGCTTCGTAAGAACTTGTATTTTTTCCAGCTGACTCATTCATTTGAACTCTTCCATGTATCATCATACCATTTAAAGGCCTTTACTTGCTAACAGTCATCTCTGTATGCTAAGGGATATGTTACTGTACAGGTCTCTCTTCTAACAAGTTTGATCTCTCGGTTGCCAAATAACACTCTGGGCTTCTCTGTAACAGTCTTCTTTCCTTGGCCATTTTTAGTGTAATTCTGAGCTGTTACAAGCTCTTGGCAGCTTATCAGTAGTTGTGCATATATTGTATGTACTTTGAAGGGAATGAAGATTTTTTTTTAATTAAAGATTAAAAAATTATATTGTGTCTGGAAAGAAATTTTAATTATTTCCAGAATACCCTGAACTGCTTGGTGCTCATATCCAGCTATGCATGTGGAGTGTTTTCTTCAGCAGCTCTTTATTTTTGGACTTTTATCTTTTTGCTATTGCAAAAATTGCTTCCTGTAATAATATTATTAAAGAAAATGCTGTACATTAATAAAATATATACTCAAAAATTATGGATTTTTACTTTCCTGTCTTCACAGAACCATTCTCATGATAATTTACTAGACACTAGTGACTCAAGAAAACAAGCAACTAATCAGCATAACTACCGTACGAGATACGCAGCAGAAGAAACTGCAAGGCCTGCTGAAGAGTTGGAAAATGGACACAGTTCTTCAGATGTAAGATCCTTATTCATGAGGCAATCTTACATATTCCATTTCTACTCATTAAGCTCCTGCTTAGCTAATTAAACATTGTTTCTGGTGGAAACTCAAGTTACATTTTTTCATTATGCGTTTGCTTTAACCTCTTTAAAAATGATGTTGAATTAGGTTTTCACATGCTATTGTATATGTTTAGTTTGACTAGAAGTAATTGACAGAGGGGAGAAATGCTCGTTTGTAAAGGCATTTTGCAAAGCATATGTATGCAGTGTTAAGCCTGCCTTATGTATGTAAGCCTGGTCAGTACAGTCCATATGGCCTAATAGTGCGGTCACCGAATCTAGGTGACCCTGCTTGAGCAGGGAGGTTAGATAATAGGACCTCCAGATGTCCCTTCCAGCCTCAACCGTTCCGTGTTTCTGTAGCTACAGTACAGAATGAGTGATAAGAATACATAAAGTTCATACTGGGTTTTTGTTTGATATTGAAAAAATGTGGAAATACTACATTAAAACGACTTGAAATTATTTTTGTAGAGGTAAACAGACTTTTTTTGAGAAACACTCAGATTTCTGTGTTTAAAAAAAAAGTTGCTCTACAATTGTCTATCCAGGCATAGATATTTTCATACTTCTCTTCATTTTAGTAAGTCCACTAAAGTAAAGGAACTGTCTGCAAACTAAATCCCTTTTAACAACAAAAGCTTCTATAATGCTGTATATTTATAGCACACATAAAGCCTAGAAAAGTTTTAGTTGTATTGTCACGTATTGTAACTTACTTGAGTTCCAAAGAAAATGCTTTCTTTTTCTCTGCCTCCCCCTCCGCCCCTCCCCAACACCCTCCACCCTCCTTGTTAGGAAGGGGAAGTAGTTGTTGCCAGTGGTGGAACATCAGAGGATGATGAAAGAGCATGGCACAGTGATGGCAGTTCCAGGTAAGTGAGAATATACCTTACAGAGAAAATTCCTGCCAGTAAACCTTAAATCATTTTCTCTGCAAACAGTTAATGAGTAATAACTTGTGCAGATTTAGAAGAAAAGGTGAACAAGAACTTAAAACTTTCAGGGTTTGATTTTCAGTCATATTACTAACTAAAATTTAAGGAGGTTTTTGTCCTTGTTTGCTAGAAGCAAAATTGTTTTCAATTGGTTTTGCAGGAGAGTAATTCTTTTCAGGGACACACACACTTCGTGCATGTGGTAGCCGTTTTCTGTGACTGTCAGGCTGAGCTATGTGACACCGGGTTTCCAATCAGAGCAAAAAGATTAAGGTAGCTTCACCCATCCTTTGGTTTTTTTGGTTCAAAGCTATTCAGAACCAGAAGTCCTTAAAACAATATCCAGACTTCAGTGTGTATCATCTTGAGTTGACGAAGTAAACAGTGGATTTACTTCCAAGAAATTTCTAAGTTAATCTTCTTGCAAGACTGAATGATGTCAAGGCATTTGGTTTACTACCCTTTAAATTGTAGATAGAATATAGGGTTTTAAGCATGAGGGTTTTAGCTATTAAAATACTGTAGTTACCTAGACTTTTAACTGTAATCTTGTATTGGGTTATATTATGTCGTCCAATGCACTCTGAATTGCTTTTTAACTTTTGGTTTTTAATTTTTATTTTTTTTTGGTATGCCGTACATAGTGACTATTCTAGTGATTATTCAGACTGGACAGCAGATGCAGGCATCAATTTGCAACCACCAAAGAAAATTCCTAAAATTAAAACAAAGAAAGCTGAAAGTAGTTCAGAGGATGAAGAAGGACCTGAAAAACAAAGGAAGCAAATTAGAAAGGAAAGGAAAAAGGGTATCGATGAGAAAGATGGACCATCAACATCACCAAAGAAGAGGAAACCCAAAGAGAGAAAACAAAAGGTTCGGTGTTCTTTGTGTCTTACAGGTTGCTCATTCCTTCTGACTTCGAAATAATGGGATGAATGGTTTAGTTACATATGCGTCTCATTTTAAAATACGTCATGACTTTTGTTACAAATGGTAATTAATGACTCTTGTAAGCCAAATGATAGATGACTATAATGATATTCTTTCTAAATATGATGCATTTCACTTCAGGAACACTTCTCATGTCCATATCACCATCCTTTTTCACACCAGAAACTTTCTGTGACTATATTGAGTATCGGTATAACATGCCAGTATTTTTTTCAGCTAGGCTGACTTGTCTCCTAGTATAATTGCAATTTCTTTTAGATCTGCACAACCATGTCATTTTTTTCTGTCAATTCCATGATATAAGATATTTGCATAATGTTTGCTATTATACCCCCATCAAGGGGAATGTCACTTTATCAGGGCTTTGTTGTTGTCTGTGTTTTGTTTGCTTTCTAATTTAATCATGTTATTTCAGTTTAGATCAGTACATGGAAATTTTCAGTGGCTTTGGTTACTTTCAGTGTGTTTTTCCAAGGGTTGTTTTTAATTGTTAGATCTGAAAACTTCATTCTTTATTCTTTCTTTACAGAGACCAGAAGTGATCTACCTGGTAGATGCTAATTGCTTATGTAAACTCATAACTTCTATTTTTGCAGTACCCAAGGAAACTAACTGTCTTGTCTAAGAAACTAAATATCTGCATTTCGTTTATTTATAAGATTAGGAGTCCTGAGCATTCTTTAAGATAATTATTTCAGTCTGTTGCCCCTCATTAGAGGGTAGCCTGACAAAACAACTGTTCTAACATGCAGGTTGGCACAGTGTCTGATTGACTGTGGACTACTTTTTGTTTACTATACAAAGTCATTGGTTGTACTGTCAATACTAATAGCATATTGGTATTTACACAGTCTGAAACCAAAAGAAGGTATCAAAAGAAAGAATAAACCCAAAGAAGATCAGAAAAATACATAAGGGGGCTTTTTTAGTGATTGAAACCCAGTTTAGCGCTCTATAATAAAATAAAAGACTGGTCGTCAGCGTAGTATTTCCACTTAGATAAAGCTGAAGTGAGTGTTTTGGGAGTCTTGCATCCATTTGGTGCCAGTAATTGAGATCTTTAATCCAAGAAGTATCAGGCTTACATATTTCAAATTTTTAATGATGAGCTGCTTCTTTCGAGTCGCAAGTATTAGGCTGGAAGGAATTGCAGCAAATCATCTCTTTCCTCTGCCACTAGACTGGATTAATTATACCTGTCATTTCTGACAGATGTTTGTATTTGAAGTTTCCTGTGGTGGACATTTGACCTCCTTACTGGGCTGAGAGATCACAGTCCTTTCTGGTAGAAAGTTCATTCTCATTCCTGATCCTGATTCAAAATTTGTGCTTTCCACTGAGGAAAGAAGTTTTGGCCATCTTTTTAGCCAGGCTCAGAATTTTAGGAATTCTGAAAAGAGTAGCGCAGGATTGACATTCATCTCTACTAATGTATGGGCTTCATGATCTTGAATGGTGCTTTCATTTCTAATCCCCCTCCACCAAAAACCAGTTCAAAAAATGGCACATCAGAGAAGAAGTGCAGGGAAGGAGCACCCAGGAAGATCAAAGAGTACAGAATATTTTTTTCTTTTGTGCAGATACAAAGAGTCTGACTCTCAGATGGGAGAGAATTTGGAGGAGATACGATTAAAAAGCTTGTATAAAGCTATCGTGGTTTGGAAATGAGTAAATGCAGAATGATTTCCATCTTTATTTTGTTACAGTGAGATGTAGCACCTAGTGACACAGATGTGAAGCTCAAACAAAGAGCTGTTTCACCTCTGCCCCCTGAAAGGAGACAAAACCCCCAAACCTACCTGAGCATGTAGTCAGGCTGTGGAACTAATTACCAAGGGATTTAGTAGAATTTCAGAAATTATTAGATAACGTAATTGGGAATAGTCTCTTCCTGATGATTAACTGAGATCAAGCTTGGCTTCCAGAAGGTCCTAAAGTGATGATTAATGTGTAAAGTTATAACAAGGGAAGATTTTCTGGGTAAAGGCTATTCTTATTAACTTCCCATAATCCACCAATGAGCTGGACACTTTTCTCTGACACAGTGTATCAGTATGTCACAAGTTAGACCTGCTTACACCTCAGAATTCACAAGGTGATTCTGTTATTCATTTATTACAATGGAGATATTTTGTTTTAGGATTTTTGGTGGGCATTTTGTTTTGTACTTTATCTATGTGTGCTTTTTTCCTGTGATACCCACTGTGCACTCATAGCACTTCCTGTCATGTGAAACCACATTTGAATTTGCACAATGGAATTACACTTGAAGTATCCTATTTGCAGTCTGGGGATGCATCAGTGGCTACATGGAGTGATATGCTATACCATTGTCCTAGGTTCTTTCTGTACGCACACAACATTCTGTTAGTGATTTCAAAGCAGCTCTGCTTGGATAGTTGTACGTACCCCTCCTGTATCTGGCCTGTTGGATACAGTCATGCAGCGTTCACCGAGGAACAGCGACTGCAGTGAGCTCATTGCTTACAAGGATGTGATGTGGAAATGCATTCTGAAAATGCAGTTCTACAGCACTTTATAGTAAAAAGACCAGTAGGTAATGTGAATGTACCAAATCCAGGTCATTTTCACATGATCTACCTGTTTATGTTCATTAATCTATTCCTCCTTGTCTTGTGCAAGGTTACTTAATTGGAGGCAGCCATAGAGTTTCAGTGTCTTTTTGGCCAAGGCAACCATGTGAATTTGGTTAAAGAGAAGGACATGTTTCAATTTCTTATTGGACATGAGACATAATTGCTGGACTGTTAAGTTCAGTTTTTGTTAGATGAGCTCATCCCCACCCCCCTAAAAAACCCCCCAAAACCAGAAGGTGGTTAAAATTTATTCTCACACTGGCAATAATTTCCTTTTACATCATACTTAAGAAATGCAGTTGATTTTAATAGACACTTTCCAAAATACAAAGCTTCCCCAAATGTTAGTCTATTCATATGAATTTTCTGTGTACATTTTCTTCAGAGGCTGGCTGTAGGAGTTCTGGCAGAAAATGGTTTGACGCTGGAAGAATGGCTGCCTTCAGCATGGATTACAGACACTGTTCCTCGGCGATGCCCATTTGTGCCACAGATGGGGGATGAGGTATTGTGGTGTTTCCTTCTGTGTCCTTGCTTCTTTCAGCTTGTTTTTGTTTTGGTTTGGTTTTTTAATTTTGGTCTGTGAATTTTTTCCCAGAGATTTAAAATATTTTCGATTTTCTTAAAAACGTTATTCACTTTGGCTAAAATTTGCTTTGGCTTCCCATACTTAAAAAGTATTCTGCACGTGTTGCTTTGACTTTTTTTTTTTTTTTNATGCTGTTGCAGTAATAGTCCTTGTACGGTCTTCAGTGTGTTAATTTTCTTATGACACCCGTATATAAGCTGTGTGAGATGCTTTAACTAGTGAAAATATTCCTCAATTGTAAAGCATCTTGTGTGCTGAAGAATAGGTAAGAAATCAAATGTGAGTTGAGCTTGGAAAACTTACTTCAATTTGGGACTTGAATTAAAAAACAGCAATTAAACCTCTTTAGGGAGGTTGTGGGTTTTTCTACTTGGTTTGATTGTTTCGGGTGGAAAGTGTTATTTTGAGTAATTTGAGTTTTTTTAAATTCATTGATTCTGAAGAAAAGCTCTGTCCTTTATCGTTTGTGTTGCGGATATCAGAAAATTGCTGGTCTCTTACAACAGAAAACAAGTTTTGTACATATGTATTTTATACATACCAGACTGTAAACACATTGTAAACATGACCCAGATGTCTCAAATACAGTAGCAAGAGGACACCCACCAGTTTCTACTTTAGAATATGTAGCAAGTGAACATTACAGAGAATTGTATGAATAAGTAGTATCAGATAGAATGCAGTCTTGAAAGCTAGAGTCTGTGCATGTTTCTTAAAATCCCCTCAGGTTAAAATAAAAGGAAATAGCTGGTTTATACTGTAATGGGTAGCCTGTTGTCTCTTCAGGGAGCAGTGTGTTTTCTGAGGTACTAAACAGAGTTGTTGTATAGCTCATACCTTCAGAGTGCTGCTGGAGAAATACTTGGCATGGTGGCCAAACTGTTTAACTTTAGTCCTGAGCTAAAGCTTTTTGTAGGCACCACCTTAGAAACTGAATCAGGAACAGAGGTTGCATGTGCAAGGAGTTTTGTTTTTACTGGATCACTTCAGTGAAGCAGTTCACAGCACAGCTATGCAAAAATTATATCAGTATTGCTAGTGGGAGAGGAAAGGAGCATTTCAAGTTGAGAGTTGCAACTGGAGAAAATGCTTGTAGATTTGTACCCTCAAGCAAGCATGTTTTGGAGACTGTGCTGTTCAAAAGATCAAGTCCAAGTAAATGTGTTTGATGCTTGATACTATCTGGATACAGTGAAGCAGGCAAAGATTTCTCTGTACTATACTACTGTGGAGACTCTGATCATCATATTGGTTTATTAGGATAAACTGGTGTGTTTTAGGCTGGCACCTGCTGAATAGCACGTACAGTGTGTACTAGGAATCTCTTAGTAGGGTGCATCCTTTTGCTTAAAACGCTTTATATTGGTGAACAGGAATTTTCCTGTCCTGTCCCTAGAGAGTAGGAATAGTTGCACCAGTAGAGAGTATGTTTGTAACCAAGTTGCTCAGTGTGAAATCCCAGCTCTGCTACTTGCCTTCCCCAGGTTTACTAAAGATGTGAAAAGAAATTATTCATCTAGACAATTAAAAATAAAAGGTTGGTTTAATTAGAGAAATGTGGTGAGAAAAAGTCTCATATAGCCTTCCAGCATTTCGGTGGATGGTTGGTATGTTTTATGAGATTTGGGTGGAGAGATATTTCAGATTTGTTCTCTAAACTGTACAAACAAGTAAGAAAAAACAGTAGTGCTTTATTTAGTTATACTCAGTGCATAAGAATAGCACATACTATCCTATCTCTCTTTCTAAATACTGCCATTTACAGACTTCTGTCATGTGTCTTGAGGAATGGTGGAAACACACCAGAGAGATGGGACTTCAACTTCCCTTTCTGAATATTGAAATACAAAGTGTGTTTGTTGGACTATTCTGCCATTGACATGATAAAGAACGGTTTTGTCTGGGTCCTGTAACAAACATGCAGATTCAGGAAGTCATCAAGAATAAAATTATTTCCTGGGAAAAGGCATGAATTCTTTTTTTCCACAGATATCTCCCTAATTTGTTCTTCTGACAGAAGATGCAATGCTTAGAGCCTTTTACAAAATAATAATGTCTTCTGTAAGGAGCAGATTGGATTTTATGTAGCAGTTTAGCAGAAACACTTAAGTATAGCAGAAATTGTTTGTAGCCTGTGCACTTTTTTGTTTTGATATTCTTTTGATTCACTGGAAGGTATGGGAAAAAGTTGTCACGAGGATGAAAGTGTAATGTCAGTTGGCCTTAGATCAGATCTGTGTCTCGGTAGCCTCTGTTCCATTTCCTGACAGTTTGATAGATTCTGACAGTGCCTGAGAGACTCTCTCTGCTTTCATGCTTTTTGTCATTGCTGTGTGTTTTGTCCTTATGGTGATATTGTGCCTATTGAATACTCTAAAAACAAGGGATAAAAAAGAATTGTGGTGCTGAGTCGTCCTCCATTTAAAATGTTAGAAATTGCAATGTGACATTAAGAGAGTTCAATACCTGTTAATGTAGAAACTTGAGAGATACTTCTGTATAATATTTAGTGATACAAGAGTTTCGAAAAGCATGTAGAAATGCAAGTATTAGCATGTTTATTTGTATAAACATACTTTAAAACTTAGAGGGCTTTTCTCTCTGCTTTTTTTAAAAGAAAATCCCCTGTCAGGACACCCTTAGGGCATAATTTATTTATTATCAGTTATTGTACCAGGAATACAGCCATTTATCAGATCTTTGTTCTAGTTAGCTTCAGGAACCTCTGTTTCACATTTCAAATACATTCCTTGAATATATGTTTATGGCCTTCAGCTTACTAACTCATTACAGTGATGGTTTATAACAAAAGCATTCATCCATGTGGATATCATATACAACAAGATCAAAGTAAAACTGTTAGACTCTGGATGTCTAAGCCATGGAAATTTATACTGGAAAGATTAAAAAAAATTAATAAGCACTTGAAATGGCTATTTTTAGTCTGTTCATCTCTTTGTTAGGCTGTTTTCTCAGTGGTATAGAGGCAAGCATCAAGTCTTACCAGAACAATAACAAACAGCAGATTTTTCCTTTTACAGTATATTTCTTGTTCAAAAAAGATATGATTAGCCAGATAGTGAATTTAGTGATACTTGATTGATAACTGGGGCTGTCCTGCAGTGATGAATAACCAGGTGAATTAGTGAAATTCCTGTTGCTGTCATTGAATTGTTCTGTAGTATAATGATAAATGGATGGTTCTATTACAGATCTTGTTTTTGTGTAATTTAGGATATTTTGCTTATAGGGAAAATAGTGTTCTGAGTTTTACTACTTTTTCTGTAAATGTTTATATAACTTTTTAAAAATTTTCTTCCATTTAATTTTTTGAGAACCTGTGAGTTTTGTGGAAAACATAGTGAAAAGAAGTTGATAAAATAGAAAGTACATGTGTTGTATGGCAGTAATATGTTAGCATTTAAGCTCCTCNCTTCATAGCAAAATATTTTTCAAACATATTGCATTGTGAAATAATAGTTTGTTTTGGAAGACTCAATTTCACATTCTTGATTTTTATGTGATCTGACAGAAATAGAATATATTCAGTATACCCGTATTTTCATGTTTCAGAAAACTCTTATAATGATCTTAACTTCAGTGGTGATACATAGTATTTTGTTTATTCCAGGAGCAAGAGCTGATGAAAATCGTTGGGATTAAGTATGAAGTGGGATTGCCTACTCTCTGCTGTCTTAAACTAGCTTTTCTTGACCCTGATACGGGAAAACTGACTGGAGGAGCATTCACCATGAAGTAAGGAAAGCAATTATCATATTCAAATTGAAGGTTTTCTTGTGGTGGGGGGGTGCAAATGTGAGGTTGAAAGTTAAAAGATAACAGTAATGTTGACCTTGTGCTTTTGAAACATTGAATTTTAAGTGCTTATTTTTTTATGTCAGTGGTTTTTGTTATGCTTTTGCTGTTTTATCACTTAATAGTTGTGTGTTCTATTGTAATTAGGTACCATGATATGCCAGATGTCATAGATTTCCTAGTTTTGAGGCAACAGTTTGATGATGCAAAGCATCGGCGATGGAATATAGGTGAGTTA